>JARQOC010000011.1:48274179-48385742 GCA_033576535.1 Allobates femoralis
TGTTTTTCCGAATCTTGCGTCCTAACGATACGACGTGCGACCCCCCCAAGTGATCATTGAACGATTTTCAAGCAACACCCCAAAGGGGATCGTTGTCGGTTCTTTAAAAAACCATTAACGTGAACGGGGGCCTTAAAGTGAGGAGTCCAGATTTGGCTTAACGACTCCACACCGAGGCTGGGGATTTTGGAGTAAAGTGTCCATTTTGGTAAGTCAATTCAGTGAAATTGGAAGTCGAGGTTGGCTTACCAACTCCACACCCGGGTCCACGCACACTGAAAACAAAGGAGATCAAGGGACGGCAAAAACTGAAATTTACATGCAAATTTTGGAAAATACAAAATATTAAAGAAACAAATTTTTTTTTTTACCCTTCGGGGCAAAAGCAAATTAACTTTTTTGCAAAATACTTCATTACCTTATTTTCCCTCCTTCGCAAAAGGCTGCCTTCAGACTTGCAGATGCATTCAGTTTTTTTGCAGATCATCGCAAGCATCTGCAGCAGACCGGGGCCCCAAATTTTTTAAATGGAGCGCACGGGGGTCGCAGATTTTGCAGACCCCGTGCGCTCTCATTCCCCCATTAGTGACTGTCGCGGGCGGATGCCTGCGAAAATCACACCCTGGGCCCCACCAGGACCACTGCTGCGTCCCTTGCGGACCGGGGAAAAACCCCGGGGGGGCAAAAACTCCGCATCCGCACCCAACCACAAACCGCCAAACGCAGGCACTACTTCCTATGTTAAACATAGGAACGCAGGCCATGCTTTTGAATGCTATGGGCGCGTTCACAACGCAAATGTGAAGGCAGCAACCCCTCTGCATCTGCCGCTTTATTCCTTACTTTGTGCTTTTTTTTTTTGTTGCAAAATTAGGTCAAAGTGTTTTTACAAAAATTCCAAACGCGCCGGGGGGGTAGAAATTTGATTTTGGATAAACTTACTAGACCCAGCCTTTGGGCCCCGTCATAACCTGTAGCCAACTAGAGAAGGGGAAACGCCTTTAAAAACCCAAAACACCTGATCTTTTTTTGATACCGACCTTCAAGATGGGGGCGGATGATCCCGCCAGGTCCTAATCACAAGTGGAGTTTCAGATTCTGTGTGCCAAGACAAAAATGTACGGCAGGTGGGGGATGGGCATACATTTGTATTAAAAATCTACACCACTTTTTGCAGCATAAATAACAGTTTTTGGCTGCACTTAGTCACAGCTCTATTGACTGAAGTTCTGATCACTTCTCGAAAAGTAGGCAGAGGCGGTCAGGACTGGTGCACAAATACAAAAAGCCCCACAACTTTTATACAACTAAAATTATGCAACATTTTGAGTCAGTTTTCTGCCGGAAAACGGTCAAACTACTTCCTAAATAGGAGCCTAAATCTACAAAGAGAAATATTATAATCTTAGCTACACTTGCACATCAGAGGTTAATTATCTCTGCTGTGGAGAGGCCTTTCTATATGCGAGACTGCCACGGCTTCACACTGGCAATGATGGTACATAATTGGTGATATAGCCTCAGCAGCCTGGAGAGTGAAGATAATACACGGATTGTTCCACCTCCGCATGTAAAACTCTGATTGTTCTGCAGAAACATTTCCTACGACCCATTCTTGGATCTCAGTCACCAGTCACTGCCCTTTATTCTGAATGAATTACATAATTATACATAGCAGACACATTCAGCCAGATCACAAAGAACAGGGAGACCCTGGATTGTTACATTTTATATTATTCTAAGAAAATCAGCCAGTATAGAAAACCGAAAATGAGGAAGATTCCTAGGAAATTGCCTAAACAGGTCCAACCCCCAGTGTAAACCTGTAACAGAACAGGTCAGTGCAGGAAACATCCCTCATTCATCAGGTAGATAGAGGTACATACATTACAACGGAAGAGAATAAAGTGATCTGATTGGGACGTTATATCGATGGTATATAGAGAACTGGAGAACCCACAATTATGGCTAAATTCACATGTCCAGTAATCATGCATTAGAAAAGATCCAGGGGTTAAAAATGTGTGCAAACTACTTTTTATCCATTGTGAACAAATAGATGTTTGCAGGATCTGTATCTTTAACATGGGAGCCTATGGAAAACAGATCCATTAGATCCAATTGCTATATAGCCATCGGGTTTTCTTTCATTTGTAAAGGATCTGTTTTTTACTCACAGGGTCCGTTTCAAATGGAAGAATAATAGGAACTGGTTAACGGATGCATTTTCCATACACTCCTATGTTTATTAAAAAAAAAAAAAAAAAAAAGGCTGCAAAAATCAATTTTCTTTCAAAAAAGGACAATAAAATTGTGTTTGCACAACTTTTTTTGCCAACAGATGAACTTGGCCTAACCCACTCGCACACGATTCAGATGACTGTCAGAGGAGCTTCATTCATAACAGGGGTGTCTGATTACTAATCCCTTTATAGTATGGGCGGCGTCCACTGTCCTGCAAGTAAATACTTATTCTTCATTAACATTACAATTCTATTACATCCATTCCCATAACTCTGCGCTGGCTGAGCCTCCTCCTGATTATTTATGAGCCTGGCATTATCATTCCCATCTGTAGAGGCTGTGATTGGACAGTAGTAGAGTGGAAGGACACATCCCCAATCTGCAACACTCAGCTGTCAATTTGTAAGTTTCTAGGAGAAATAACCATATAGGAGTAATGAGAAAAGAGTTTCTAGAATTGGTATCTAATGGG
The DNA here is from genome assembly GCA_033576535.1 of Allobates femoralis. Lineage (NCBI taxonomy): Eukaryota > Metazoa > Chordata > Amphibia > Anura > Aromobatidae > Allobates > Allobates femoralis. Next base: position 48,276,896 of record JARQOC010000011.1, read on the forward strand.
GGACACAAGAATTCACTAAGAGAACCATTTCCAGAGAGATTGGCGAGACATCATCACAGGAGGCCAGGTGGTAGATGCCCAAGCCGGGACACAGGGACATGTGTCATCTACATGGACTGACAGTCAGTTTGGCAAGTGAACGCCATGGTTCACTGACAGCAGATGTGGCACGTGCAAGTCAGATCTCGACGTGGGCACCAGCCTTTCTGGGCACAGTGGCCTCCAGCTTGGCAATTGTAGCTCCGCCAGCCTGAACTGTTCAATTCTCACGCAGCTATATGAGTGCTGCTCTGAAGCTGGGCAGGATCAGGAGCCAACAGCGCACTGCAGCTTCAGAGCAGCACTCACAAACTCAACTGAAAACAGCTTGTAAGCTCTGCACAGTCAGATACTACAGCTACAATGCAGGAAAGGAGCCGCGAATCATAAAAGTAAAAATTGCTGATATTGTTGTTATCAGAGAAGTAAATTAAAAACTTGTTTGTTTTTACAAGAACATCGGAATTTTACCAAAATAAAAACATAGAATGACCCATTTACAAAAATAACAACCCTCCCCCGTACTAGGACATTACGAGATGTCCCCACACTGAGAAGCCTCATCATAGATGGACGGAACTACACAGGGAGTTTGTTTTTCCCACAATGTCCTGAATAAGATACTGTGTCGGATGCATTATATATTCAGAGCAGCGCTCTCAGCCGGCCTCATACTGCACAGGATGCCACAGTCGGCAGTCAGCCCACCTGCCCCCCCCCCTTACACACACACACACACACCATACCCAGCCCCCCCGCCTCCCCACACACACACCATACCCAGCCCACCTGCCCCCCCCTTACACACACACCATACCCAGCCCACCCGCACACACCATACCCAGAACACACACACACACACACCATACCCAGCCCCCCCGCCCCCCCCCCCCCCACCCACACACACACACACACACACCATACCCAGAACACAGACAGACACCATACCCAGCCCACTTGCCCCCACACACCAACATACGCACCCAGTCCCACCCCATACCAAAACACCCACGTACACAGCCGCACTGCCAACACAACACAGCCCAAATACCCACAACTCCAAACAATAGCACACCTCCCCCACACAACACACGAGACCAGCCCTCCCCCCCACACACACAGACACACCCAGCCCACCTGCCCCCCCCCCACACACACAGACGCCAGCCCACTTCCCCACACACACACACAGACAGCCCAGCCCACCTGCCCCCCCCACACACACACGACAGCACCCAGCCCACCTGCCCCCCCCCCCAACACGCACACACAACACACAGACAGCACCCAGCCCACCTGCCCCCACAACCCCACATGCCCCCCAGCCCCTCACACACACACACACACAGACCACCCAGCCCCCCCCCCACCCGCCCCCCACACACACACACCACACCCCACCACAGCACCCAGCCCACCTGCCCCCCCCCCCACACACAACACCAACCACAACACACACACACACAGCAACCCAGCCCACCTGCCCCCCCCCACACACACACAACACAACCCACCCACCCTACCCACACACAACACACACACAGCACCCAGCCCACCTGCCCCCCCCCCCCACACCACCCACCCCCACAACCACACACACACCCCCCCCCACACACACCCACACACACACAGCACCCAGCCCACCCCCCCCCCCCACACACAATGCACACTCCACACACACACACAACAGCACCCAGCCCACCTGCCCCCCCACACACACACACAGCACCCAGCCACCAGCCCCCGACCCACACCCCCACCCACCCCCACACACACACACACACAGCACCACCGCCCCCCCCCCACACACACACAACAGCACCCAGCCCACCTGCCCCCCCCCACACCACACACCACACGCACCACCACACCCAGCCCCCCCCACCCACACACACACACACACACCACACAGCACCCAGCCCACCTGCCCCCCCACACACACACACACACACACACCACACACACAGCACCCAGCCCACCTGCCCCCCCACAACACACACACACCCACACACACACACCCAGCCCCAGCCACTGCCCCCCCCACACAACACACACACACACAGCACCCAGCCCACCTGCCCCCCCCCACACACACACACACAGCACCCAGCCCACCTGCCCCCCCCCACACACACACACACAGCACCCAGCCCACCTGCCCCCCCCACAACACACACAGACCAGCACCCAGCCCACCTGCCCCCCCCCACACCACCACACACACAGCACCCAGCCCACCTGCCCCCCCACCACACACACAACACAGCACCCAGCCCACCTGCCCCCCCCCACACCACACACACAACAGCACCCAGCCCACCTGCCCCCCCCCACACACACAGCAACAGCACCCAGCCCACCTGCCCCCCCCCACCACACCACACACAGCACCCAGCCCACCTGCCCCCCCCCCACACACACAGACAGCACCCCAAGCCCCACCGCCCCTGCCCCCCCCACACACACAGACAGCACCCAGCCCACCTGCCCCCCCCCCCACACACAACAGCACCCACCCACTGCCCCCCCCCACACAACACAGACCAGCACCCCACCCGCCCACCCTACAGCCCCCTCCCCCCCCCCACACACACACCCCCACCCCCCCCCCCCCCCCCCCCCCCCCCCCCCCCCCCCCCCCCACACACAGCACCCAGCCCACCTGCCCCCCCCCACACACACACACACACACACACACACACACACAGCACCCACCACCTCCCCCCCACACACACACACACACAGCACCCAGCCCACCTGCCCCCCCCCCACACCACACACACACACCACACAACACACACACACAACCAGCCCACCTGCCCCCCCCACACACACACACACACAGCACCCAGCCCACCTGCCCCCCCACACACACACACACACACAGCACCCAGCCCACCTGCCCCCCCACACACACACACACACAGCACCCAGCCCACCTGCCCCCCCCCACACACACAACAGCACCCAGCCCACCTGCCCCCCCACACCACACAGACAGCACCCACCCACCTGCCCCCACACACACAGACAGCACCCAGCCCACCTGCCCCCCCCACACACACAGACAGCACCCAGCCCACCTGCCCCCCCCACACACACAGACAGCACCCAGCCCACCTGCCCCCCCCCCACACACACAGACAGCACCCAGCCCACCTGCCCCCCCCCCACACACACAGACAGCACCCAGCCCACCTGCCCCCCCCCACACACACAGAACCCAGCCCACCTGCCCCCCCCCCACACACAGACAGCACCCAGCCCACCTGCCCCCCCCCCCCACCACACAGACAGCACCCAGCCCACCTGCCCCCCCCCCCACACACAGACAGCACCCAGCCCACCTGCCCCCCCCCCACACACAGACAGCACCCAGCCCACCTGCCCCCCCCCCACACACACACAGACAGACAGACAGCACCCAGCCCACCTCCCCCCCCCCCACAGACATATATACACACACACACACACACACACACACACACACACACACACACACCGACACAGACAGCACCCAGCCCACCTGCCCGCCACACCTACCGCTTCTTGGGGATGGAGGGAGCCGCCGGGGCCTTGCAGTCATTGGCAGTCAGCTGTGCGGCGGCCCCGGGCTGCAGGTGTCCGGAGAGGATCCTCAGCCTGCGCTGGGAACACGGAGACACCGGGGATCCCTCGGCAGCCGCCATGCTTCCGTGTTGTGCGGCGGAGGGGGGCCGAGGGGAGAGGTCACAGCGTGGGCACTATGAGGCCTCCCATCAGGCAGCGCGAAGGCCGTTACTAAGCAACCGCAGAACGCCACAGTGTCCAGCGCTCACTGGTCCTCACTTCCGGATTCACCTGCTGAGGAAGAGGGCGGGGCGTCACGTGACACACACAGGGCGTCCTTCTGTTTTGACGTTTCAGGGTGTGGGCAAGAGGGTGAGCGCTGGGGGCGGGGCCGAGCCGCGGGAGCGAGCACGCAGGGGATCCCAGTGTGCGGGAGTGTGCGTGCGTGACGGGGAGAGAGAGCGCGCTCAGCACGGGGGGGGTGACTGTCTAGACCAGGGGTCCCCAACTCCAGGCCTCGAGGGCCAACACTGCATGTGTTCAGGATCTCCTTAGCATTGCACAGGTGATACTATAATCTGCACTGGTGATGATCCCCGCCACTGTGCAATGCTAAGGAAATCCTGAAAGCATTAAGTGCTGGCCCTCAAGGCCTGGAGTCCATCAGCCCTAGACTGTAGAATGTCGAGGTCCACAGCAAGGAGCCTCCGCGCCCCAGCATCGGGTGATAACAGCAGTAAAGCCATGTCTGGGCAACAAGAGGATCTCTGTGACCCCCATAAGGCCTGACACGCGGTTATGGGGTGCTCTTCTGTGTCTTTTATTTTCATATAGAGTAAACTCAGGGCCGTATTTGGAGTTCCTGCTGCCCTCGGCACTGTTAGCGGCTGCGCCCCCCAGTCACAGCCCCACCCCCACATCACAGCCCCGCCCCACGTCCACCCAAGTTTCATGTAGCTCTTCCCACCATCCTTGCAGCTTCTCCCCCCACATTCTTTATAGCACATATAAAAGGTTTGTTGGGGTTCAATGAATGCAAGAATTGTGAAGGTGATATCAAGGAGAGGTGATATGCAAACTTGTAACTTAGCTGAGGCTGCTTTCACACTACCATATTTTCCAATCTGAATCCTTGAATTTCCAGGACACCCTGGACGGGCACTGATCTCTGCCCACGGATGTCCATGCACTGTTTTTTAACGGATCCGTCAGTCACCAGAGATAGAGCTGGGAGGAGCTGTACCTTGCTCCTGAGCATGCTCAGTACAGCAAAATGGATCAGTTTCACGGATCTGTGTTTATCACGGATCTGTACAGATCTGTCTCCATAGACACCCATGTTATTAGAATCAGACAGCTACGGATCCGTGCCCTGTCTGTTTGTGTCTGCTTTTTTTCAAGGCAGCCCAAAATTGGAGCAGCACCGTGCGCTCCCATTATAAGGATAGGGGCTTGCGGTGCTGCAGTCACATTGCGGATCCCCTCAGCAGAACGCTGTGGAAGGGAACACAAATGTGAAGGTAGCTTTAGTAAGACCAATAGCGGACTAAAGTTAATTTTAAGCTTGAGATAATAATTGACACTGGATGAGCACAGCAGCGCATTCCAAGTGTCAGTGCGAGTGTGCACAATGTGGCTGTGGACGCAAACTGACATTGGATTCCTGTGTGCCTTCGACACCACCACTTATGTCCCAGAAGAGCAGCAAGAAAAATTGCTTCAGTGAGGAGGAGAGGCCTCAACACCCCTCCTCTTTACTGAAGCTGTTCAAAGCGAAGCCAAAAACAGTCATGGCCACTTTACACGCAGCTACAGGTAACAGGTTTTCCACAGGTAACTTACTGGCTGCAGTGAAATCGTGGAGACAAGGTCAGGGGTGTAACTACAATAGGTGCAGGGGTTGCAATCGCACCCAGGCCTTGGAGCCTATGGGGGCCCCAAAAGTCCCTTTGGCCTATAGAAAAAGGCTATTGCTATTAAAGATTTGCAATAATTGGGGGCCCTATTGGAGGTTTCGCATTGGGGCCCTTGAGCTCCATGTTACGCCACTGGACAAGGTTCTATCTTGTTGCTGTCTACAAATGGAACTATGTCTCCATGATTTCACTGCAGCCGGTAAGTTACCTGTGGAAAACCTGTTACCTGTAGCTGCATGTAAAGGGGCCATTATGGTACCTTTACACGCCGCTACTGGATGGTGGCAACAACCGGGTACATGAGAGAAATGTATCTTGCACCGCCAATTCAACCCGTGGTAGCGGCGTGTGAAGACAGTTGTAGCCACCCGCCAGTAGCGGCGTGTAAAGGTACCATTAGGAAGCAGATGTCAGAACAAACCTGTAGCCACATTGTGTGCACCCACACTGACACCTTGGGTGTGCTGCTGCACTCATCCAGTGTCAGTGCGTAAGCACAGACTTGCAAGAACTCACTTTTATCAATGGAGTGCTATCAATAAAGATAAAATAAAGATAAAACACTGGCTTTAATACACAAATACAAGGGCGGAACGGTGCAGCGAAGCATAGGCTACACCGACGGTGCATTGAAGCACCCACATTTGCTTGTTAAATAAAGTAGATTTTTTTGCAAATATTAGAAAAGCACTCTGGTAATTTTTACCCCTAAACCTGTGTAAATGATAGCATAGTCTAATGTCTCCGTCATAATATACTCACCGATCGCTGTTTTCTCATGTGCCAGGCTCCATAATGACTTCACATCCACAGTTCATCTCTATAGACTTCCCTCTTCTCCGATCTTCTGCAGCACATCCTGAGACGATGCCCTTAAAAAAAATAAAACTTTTATTATAATGCTCCTAAATAAAAGAAATAACCACCCATGGTGTTTCTTAAATAAACCCTATGCTGTGCCCCTGCAAAACAAAATAAAAAAAAATAATTACTCCTCATTGTCCCTGGCCTCCATGCTATCCTTTCCTATAAAATATTCCCACCACACCGGCCCCCTTATATACTATGACCACCACACCATCCCCCCCTTATATAATATTCCCACCACACCGTCCCCCTTATACAATGTTCCCACCATACTGTCCCCCTTATATACTATGACCACCACACCACCCCCCCTTAAATAATATTCCCACCACACCGGCCCCCTTATATACTATGACCACCACACCACCCCCCCTTAAATAATATTCCCACCACACCATTCCCCTTATACAATATTCCCACCACACTGTCCCCCCTTATATACTATGACAATACCATCCCCCTTATATATACTATGACCACCACACCATCCCCCTTATATACTATCACCACTCCGTCTCCCTTTATATTCTATCACCACCACTTCGTCCCCCCTTATATACTATGACCGCCACACTGTCCGCCCTTGTGTAGTATGACCGTCTCACTGACCCCTAATAAACAAACTCCACACTATACTCCCATATAAATTATACCTACCACACTTTCCTCAATTATGAACTTTGATCTCCACGCAGTTCCCACATCATGCTGCTCCTTCACAATGTGCCACTAATGCTGTCCCAACTCCATACTGTGCCATCACACTGCCCCTCTATACTGACACCCTCATGCTGCCCCTTCTCCATAATAAAACTCTCCCGCTGCCTCCCCACCATACAGAGACCACCACATTACCTCCCCACCATAAAGAGATCACCACATTACCTCCCCACCATACAGAGACCACCACATTACCTCCCCACCATACAGAGACCACCACATTACCTCCCCACCATAAAGAGATCACCACATTACCTCACACCTAATGCAGAGACCCCACACTGTGCCACTTTTCATACTGAGTCCCATACATTGCTCCACTCCATATTTAACCCCCCACATTGTCCCCCATTAATGTCCCTTGCATTATCCCTCCCTATGTAAGGCACTCTAAACCCCCTTCTACAGTAACAGCCCCTCTCGGCCGTAATGTACAGTAATAGCCGCCTCATAAACCCCAGCATACTGTAATAGCTCCTCTAAAAACTATTCTATAGTAATAGCCACCCTAACACCTGTCTAAAGCATTAGCCTCCACTCCCCCATCTCAAACTTGTAGAATCAGCCTCCCTCAATCTCTCCCATCCTCAAATTGTAGCGTTAGCCTCCTCCCCATCATCACCAGCATGTGGCATCAGCCTCCTCCTAACCATCGTCAGCATGCAGCGTCAGCCTCCCCCATCAACATAATGTAGCGTCAGTTCCCCCCCCCCCCCCCCCATCACCATCATCGACATGTAGGGTCTGCCTCTCCCCCCCTCACCAGTATGTAAGGTCAGCCACCCCCCCCCCTCACCAGTATGTAGGGTCAGCCTCCCCCCCCTCACCCCATCTCCAGTATGTAGGGTCAGCCTCTTCCCCCTCACCCCATCAACAGTATGCAGGATCAGCCTCTCCTCCCTCACCAGTATGTTGGGTCAGCCTCTCCCCCCTCACCAGTATGTATCGTTGGCCTCTCCCCCCCCCCCTCACCCCATCACCAGTATGTAGGGTCAGCCTCTCCCCCCTCACCCCATCACCAGTATGTAGGGTCAGCCTCCCCCCCCTCACCAGTATGTTGGTTCATCCTCTTCCCCCACCCCATCACCAGTATGTAGGGTCAGCCTCTTCCCCCTCACCCCATCACCAGTATGTAGGATCAGCCTCCCCCCCTCACCAGTATGTTGGGTCAGCCTCTCCCCGCCTCACCAGTATGTAGGGTCAGCCTCTCCCCCCCTCACCCCATCACCAGTATGTAGGGTCAGCCTCTTCCCCCTTACCCCATCACCAGTATGTAGGGTCAGCCTCTCCCCCCCTCACCATTATGTAGTATCGGCCTCTCCCCCCCTCACCAGTATGAAGGGTCAGCCTCCCCCCCCCCACCCCATCACCAGTATGTAGAGTCAGCCTCTTCCCCCTCACCCCATCACCAGTATGTAGGGTCAGCCTCTCCCCCCCTCACCAGTATGTAGTGTCGGCCTCTCCCCCCCCCCCCCCTCACCAGTATGTAGGGTCAGCCCCCCCCCTCACCCCATCACCAGTATGTAGGGTCAGCCTCTCCCCCCTCACCCCATCACCAGTATGTAGGGTCAGCCTCCCCCCCCTCACCAGTATGTTGGTTCAGCCTCTTCACCCCCCACCCCATCACCAGTATGTAGGGTCAACCTCTCCCCCCTCACCAGTATGTAGGGTCAGCCTCTTCCCCCTCACCCCATCACCAGTATGTAGGATCAGCCTCCCCCCCCTCACCAGTATGTTGGGTCAGCCTCTCCCCCCCTCACCAGTATGTAGGGTCAGCCTCTCCCCCCCTTACCCCATCACCAGTATGTAGGGTCAGCCTCTCCCCCCCTCACCATTATGTAGTGTCAGCCTCTCCCCCCCCTCTCCAGTATGTAGGGTCAGCCTCCCCCCCCTCACCCCCTCACCAGTATGTTGGTTTAGCCTCTTCCCCCTCACCCCATCACCAGTATGTAGGGTCAGCCTCTCCCCCCTCACCAGTATGTTGGTTCAGCCCCTTCCCCCTCACCAGTATGTAGTGTCAGCATCTCACCCCATCACCAGTATGTAGGGTCAGCCTCTTCCCCCCCCCTCACCAGTATGTAGGGTCAGCCTCTTCCCCCTCACCCCATCACCAGTCTTGAGCTCTATAAGGGCTCACCTTCTGTTCTACTGGCTCCCGTGTTCTCCTCCACCTTCTGTTTCCTGCCTCTCGTGTCTTCCTCCTCCACTGTGCTCTGCTGTGACGAGTGATGATGAGATGATATCATCTCACTCACTGCAGGGAAGCCGCGGCCGCAGGGAGCATTCAGCACAGAGACACGGGGAGCTGATTGGTGCGCTCTTCTAACCCCGGAAATGAAGGTGCTGCGCTGGGACTTCCGGAGTCAGTCATTCATCTCCCCGTGTCCGCAAGTATAAATGAAAGAATACGCACGCGCGTGAACCCCCCCCCCCCCCCCGAAAAGACATCGGATTTCATAGATCGTCTAACGGAGGGGAGGGAAAGTTAAAATATAACATAATAAAAAAATAATTTCTCTGCCTCAGTGGCGCCCCCTGCAGCCCGCCGCCCTAGGCACGTGCCTACGGGTGCCTAGTGGCAAATACGGCCCTGAGTAAACTATAGGGGAACGTAAACCATCGCTCTCGTGTCGCCATCTGGGAGAGTCTGCCCCGAAAGGAGACGGCGTCTATGTATCGTGTGTCATAAATGGCGTCTCTCATCCCTTACCTCATAGCGGAGGTGGCACCTAATGATAGGAGGAAATGGCACGTCTGGGGACGAGATCTAGCAGTCCGGGACAGGATGGTGGAGCCAAGGACAAGGTGATACAGCCAGTATGGGGAGAAATAGTAGTCAAGAGGAGGTAAGATGGCTGGGGAGGATGGGTGGACTGATGACTAGCTCTTTACTTGTGGAAGGGATTTAAGGCGTTAATATGAAATGAAGTAGTAAGGGTGGTAGAGATTAGAAGATAAACATTGTGGGGGCTTTATATTCCTTTACCTGTCAGTCTTTTCCAGTCCATTTCTAGTCTATTTCTAAGTATTGTACTTAGAAAATGTACTTTGAAAGATGATATGAACGTCCTTTCACCCCCCCCCCCCAATCATTATGTAGTAATGTACTCATGCTATATATATCATCATCCTGATATATATGTTTCTTGTCCTGCTATATATGGTCTCTCTGGTATATACTGCTCCGAAAAAAATTAAGAGACCACTGCAAAATGTTCAGTTTCTCAGATTTTTCTCTTTATAGATATATAATGCAAAGAAAACAGGTTCTTATTCATTTAGTAACAACAATACTCCTGTTTTAACTCAGGAAGAGTTCAGAAATCAATATTTGGTGGAATAACCATGATTTTTAATCACAGCTTTCATGTGTCTTGGCATGCTTTCCACCAGTCTTTCACACTGCTTTTGGGTGACCTTCTGCCACTTCTGGCACAAAAATGTGAGCAGTTCTTCATTGTTTGATGTCTTCTGACTGTTTCAAGTCATGTGAAGCCAGAAAAAAGCCTTTCATTAATGAGAACAAAGGAGAGCCAGGCTGAAGTTTACCAAAGACCATAAGGATTGACCATAGAGGACTGGAGTAAGATAATCTCTGATGAGTCTAGTTTTCAGCTTTGCCCAATACCTGGTCGTCTAATGGTTAGATGGAGACCTGGAGATGCGTACAAGCCACAGTCTCTTGCACCCACTGTGAAATTTGGTGGAGGATCGTTGATGATCGGGGGATGCTCCAATTGCCGGAATTGGGCAGGTTAATCTTTGCAAAGGACGTATGAATCAAGCCGCATACAAGGTTATCTTTGAAATATACTTGCTTCCTTCTGCTCAAGCAATGTTCCCCAACTCTAAGGACTGTTTATCCAACTGGACAATGCCCCATTCCACACAGCTAGGTCAATCAATGTGTGGATGACGGAGCACCACATCAAGACCCTGTTATGGCCAGCCCAATCTCCAGACCTGAACCCCATTGAAAACCTCTGGAATGTAATCAAGAGGAAGATGGATAGTCACAAGCCATCAAACAATGAAGAACTGCTTAAATGGCATAAGGTCACCCAAAAGCAGTGTGAAAGACTGGTGGAAAGCTGCCAAGACGCATGAAAGCTGTCATTAAAAATCATGGATATTCCACCAAATATTGATTTCTGAACCCTTCCCGAGTTAAAACATGTGTATTGTTGTTTGTATATGAATAAGAACTAGTTTTATTTGCATTGAGATCTGAAAGCACTGTTTCATTTTTATTATTTTGACGATTTCTCATTTGCTGCAAATAAATACAAAATTTTTAGCTTTGAATTTCGGAGACGTGTTGTCAGTAATTTATAGCATAAAAGGACAATGTACATTTAACGCAAAAATATACCTAGAAAGAAAAAAATCTAAGAAACTGAAAATTTTGCAATGGTCTCTTAATTTTTTCCGGAGCTGTATGCCCCCATCCTGCTATATGTCACCCATTCTGGTATATATCTTCCTCATCCTGCTACAGTTGTGGCCAAAAGTATTGACACCCCTGCAATTCTGTCAGATAATACTTACCGTATATACTCGCGTATAAGCCGAGTTTTTCAGCCCAAAAATTGGGCTGAAAAGTACCCCCCTCGGCTTATACGCGAGTCAGTGCTGTATACCGATGTATACATCGGTACATACCGATGTATACATCGGTATACAGCAGCCCCCGTAATGCAGGGCCCCCCCAGCCTGACTCCGGTCACCTGTAAAGGAAACTATACTTATCACAGTGCCGCTGTCTGTGCCCGCTCACACCCGCTCGCAGCTGGCGTACGCGATTCTCCATCTTCATGCGTCTTCTTCCTGTTTCTGTGCTCGTCGCAGGCAATGACGTCAATCCCTGCGACGAGCACAGGAAACAGGAAGAAGAGGCATGAAGATGGAGGATCGCGTACGGCAGCTACGAGCGGGTGCGAGCGGGCGCGGACAGCGGCACTGTGTATGATAAGTATAGTTTCCTTTACAGGTGACCGGAGTCAGGCTGGGGGGGCCCTGGATTACGGGGGCTGCTGTATACTACCGCTGGGGCTGCAATATACTACCACTGGGGCTGTATACACCACTGGGGCTGCTATATACTACCACTGGGGCTGTATACACCACTGGGGCTGCAATATACTACCACTGGGGCTGTATACACCACTGGGGCTGCAATATACTACCACTGGGGCTGTATACACCACTGGGGCTGCAATATACTACCACTGGGGCTGTGTACACCACTGGGGCTGCAATATACTACCACTGGGGCTGTATACACCACTGGGGCTGTATATACCACTGGGGCTGCTGCTGTATACTACCACTGGGGCTGCTGGGGCTCCTATATACTACCACTGGGGCTGCTGTATACTACCACTGGGGCTGCTGGGGATGCTACATACTACCACTGGGGCTGCTGTATACTACCACTGGGGAGGCCTGTATACCACTGGGGGGGCCTGTATACCACACTGCTGAGGGCTGTATACCTGTGCTGAGGTCCACCCTCGGCTTATACACGAGTCAATAGGTTTTTCCAGATTTTTGGGGCAAAAGTAGGGGGTCGGCTTATACACGGGTCGGCTTATACACGAGTATATACGGCAGTTTCTTCCTGAAAATGATTGCAATCACAAATTCTTTGGTATTATTATCTTCATTTAATTTGTCTTCAATGAAAAAACACAAAAGAGAATGAAGCAAAAAGCAAAACATTGATCATTTCACACAAAACTCCAAAAATGGGCCAGACAAAAGTATTGGCCCCCTCAGCCTAATACTTGGTTGCACAACCTTTAGCCAAAATAACTGCGATCAAACGCTTCCGGTAACCATCAATGAGTTTCTTACAATGCTCTGCTGGAAGTTTAGGGCCCTTTCACATCAGCGTTTTTTGAAATTCGCGGCAGATGCGGTGAAAAAAACGCATCTGCCGCGATTACCGCATACCGGCTGCACTTGCGGCGCGGTTGCGGTAAACGCCATGCAAAGTATAGGCGTACTTGCGGCAGGTGCGGCAAGTGCGGTTTTGCACTTGCGGCAGGTGCGGCCGCGAAAAAAAACGCGGCTGACCGCGGTTTTTTTCGCGGCCGCACCTGCCGCAAGTGCAAAACCGCACTTGCCGCACCTGCCGCAAGTACGCCTATACTTTGCATGGCGTTTACCGCAACCGCGCCGCAAGTGCAGCCGGTATGCGGTAATCGCGGCAGATGCGTTTTTTTCACCGCATCTGCCGCGAATTTCAAAAAACGCTGATGTGAAAGGGCCCTTAGACCATTCTTCATTGGCAAACTGCTCCAGGTCCCTGATATTTGAAGGGTGCCTTTTCCAAACTGCCATTTTTAGATCTCTCCACAGGTGTTCTATGGGATTCAGGTCTGGACTCATTGCTGGCCACCTTAGAAGTCTCCAGTGCTTTCTCTCAAACCATTTTCTAGTGCTTTTTGAAGTGTGTTTTGGGTCATTGTTCTGCTGGAAGACCCATGACCTCTGAGGGAGACCCAGCTTTCTCACACATGGCCCTACATTATGCTACAAAATTTGTTGGTAGTCTTCAGACTTCATAATGCCATGCACACGGTCAAGCAGTCCAGTGCCAGAGGCAGCAAAGCAACCCCAAAACATCAGGGAACCTCCGCCATGTTTGACTGTAGGGACCGTGTTCTTTTCTTGGAATGCCTCTTTTTTTTCCTGTAAACTCTATGTTGATGCATTTGCCCAAAAAGCTCTACTTTTGTCTTATCTGACCAGAGAACATTCTTTCAAAACGTTTTAGGCTTTCTCAGGTAAGTTTTGGCAAACTCCAGCCTGACTTTTTCATGTCTCGGGGTAAGAAGTGGGGTCTTCCTGGGTATCCTACCATACAGTCCCTTTTCATTCAGACGCCGACGGATAGTACGGGTTGACACTGTTGTACCCTCGGACTGCAGGGCAGCTTGAACTTGTTTGGATGTTAGTCGAGGTTCTTTATCCACCATCTGCACAATCTTGCGTTGAAATCTCTCGTCAATTTTTCTTTTCCGTCCACATCTAGGGAGATTAGCCACAGTGCCATGGGCTTTAAACTTCTTGATGACACTGTGCACGGTAGACACAGGAACATTCAGGTCTTTGAAGATGGACTTGTAGCCTTGAGATTGCTCATGCTTCCTCACAATTTGGTTTCTCAAGTCCTCAGACAGTTCTTTGGTCTTCTTTCTTTTCTCCATGCTCAATGTGGTACACACAAGGACACAGGACAGCGGTTATGTCAACTTTAATCCATGTCAACTGGCTGCAAGTGTGATTTAGTTATTGCCAACACCTGTTAGGTGCCACAGGTAAGTTACAGGCGCTGTTAATTACACAAATTAGAGAAGCATCACATGATTTCTGTAACAGTGCCAATACTTTTGTCCACGCCCTTTTTTATGTTTGGTGTGGAATTATATCCAATTTGGCTTTAGGACAATTCTTTTTGTGTTTTTTCATTGAAGACAAATTAAGTGTCATGGCGGCATCTTTCGCTCTTCACGCTTCAGATTCTGACACTCTACATCAGGGGTCTCAAACTCCAGGCCTCGAGGGCCACACACAGTGCAGCTTTTCAGGATTTCCTTAGTATTTGACAGTTGGTAATCAAATGACCAACTGTCAAAGTAAGGAAATCCTGAAAAGCTGGACTTTGTGCGGTCCTCGACGCCTGGAGTTTGAGACCCCTGCTCTACAGAGGTTTCTCTGACGCCTCTGAGGTCCTCAGACAGGCTTGGTTGTCGACCAGCTGTCTTACCATTAGTGATCTGACCAGCAGGAGTTAATCTCTGTATAACTCCTGATTACCTCTAGCATCACATGTTCTGGGTGACCTATTAAAGGCCTTTTTAAGATGGTGGAATCTGTTTTCTCATGCAGACTATAGCTTCTGCCCTCCATTCCAAGCTACCTTCACATTTGCGTTCCCTTCCGCAGCATTCTGCGGAGGGGATCCGCAATATGACCGCAGCACCGCAAGCCCCTATCTTTATAATGGGAGCGCACGGTGTTGCGTATGACCGTGCGCACCCATTCACTGCCACATGTGATCTGTGCGCAGGCGCATGCCTGCGCACAAATCACCCAGTCTCGTCCACACCAGAAATGCAACATGTCTCGTTCGTGGTGCGGACAAGACTGGGTGATCAATAAAAGCAAAAACACAAATGTAGTTACAGTATTATCAAATATACACTTGCAATTAACATTATTCAACTATCCTTGTAAATTAAGCTTCTTAATAAAATTTAATATTCAAATAGCTTCTTCAGAGAAGGAGAGGACTTGAATTCTAGTGCCACCCGTTGGTTGTGGCAATCTGGTAATCCTAAAAATCAGCATAGACCATTTAATGAGCTTTGCTAAATGATTTAGGCTGGTTTCACACCACGGTTTTGTTCCTGTCCGTGGAGATATTGTTTTTTGCAGGGCTACACAGACAGGAACGGACAGGTCCAGATTGTAACTCCGGATGCCATTTCTGTGTCCGTCCCCGTGATTTTGAGGGATCCGGACAGAGAAAGAGCTGGGAGGAGCCGAGCCAGGCGGCAAATGATGTCGGGGCTGTTACTTTCACTTAAGCAGTTGTGATAACGCTCTCAGGGATCGTCTTTGCTGGGATCCAAGGGCACGTAGTTTATGCATTCAACTCAGGCGGACAAGCAGAGATCCGTGTGCAACTGATGCTGGGTCATATTTATTCAGGTGACAGCAAAAACAGAAAGCAACAAAAACAGCAACAAAATAAATCCTTGCCTGTCCGGCTCTAACTAAACAGGATGAAATCCTAACTACAGATTGGAGGGCTTCTCCCTTCCAGTCAAAACACATAAACACTGTAATGCTTCCACTCACAAGTGTCTCATACACAGAGAGGCTTTCGGTGTCTCCAGGCTGAGGCCCCTGCCCAGCATGGCATGTCCTGCTCCCCTCTGCAGGATATAGGGAGACGCACACCATATGTCCTGCACCTTTGCAGGCTTGTGCAAAACTGGTCTTCCCCACAGGTGCAATCCAGTGTGTTTTGTAATTACTCCTTCACATAGACCTCATCTTTCAGCAGCAGCAGTTAACCCCGTGTGTGCTGCTACCGAGCCAACCTGCACTTACCCTGTGCATGCTGCAGGGTTTAGCAATCTCGCATTACCGCCGGTCACGTGAGTCATGCCAGCCACGTGCCATAGCGCCGGCATGCCTCACATATCCCTCCCCCCTGTTCAGACCCGTAGGGGCTAACATGTGCCATCGAACCGGGGCCCTGGGACAGGGCATCCCTCGCCGTGTGCCCCAGCAGTCGAGGGGACCTCGGCAGTCGACCAAGAGCGTCAGCCCCCAGATCATAAGCCATCAGATTTTGTAGGGACCTACCATCAGTCACGGTCCCACACATTCGCCTCAGGTAAACCCCAGGATCAGACCTCGTCAGATCACGTGTCCGAGTAGAAGGTTTGCCAGACCTCCCCCGCTCCCAGCGGTCAATACCGTAGTGCGAGTCACTTGCCTCTGTATCTAGGGAACTATCAGTATACTTGGGAGGGTCCCTTCTTTGTTGGGTCTCACCGTTTACAGGCCGTCGCCATTGTCTGCTGCTCAGGCGACGCTGTCTCTCAACTCGCAGTCTTGCAAGATTCAGCCGTTCTACATCTTGGAGATAGGCCACTCGGTATTCCATGAGCATCCGTACGTAACTAAGACTTTCCTCTGTGCCTATGGCGAAGAACGACACCATACCATTCTTGTCAGGTAACCAATCTTTGTGATCACGTAGTCCGCTCACTTTCACCACCCCAGACTTCTTTACTATTAGTTGCATGGCTTGGCCATTTCTCCCAATGAGCTTTCTCACTAGAGCCTGAGGGACCTGGATGACGTCTTCCCGCAGACTCTGAGCTTCCTTCATAAGCTCCAGCCGTCTAGCAGCTTCTTCAGTCTCCAACCGGATCATCCGCTTTGTGCGAACGCACCGTAAGTGCATGTCACTTAGGACATCGACTCGCTTCACTGTGACTTCTGTTGTGGACAGGACCACAAGCTGTTTGGCTTCTGAAGTCCAGTACACCTTACAGGCTCCCACGGCCTTCTTAAAAGCTTCATGCACCGACTCTCTGGTGCATTTTTCTCTCAAGTCCTCAGGTACATCTACGAGGCACCTGTATAGAGGAGTTTCTGTCATACCATTGGTCCCCTCCAGTTCCCCTGGCTTAGGTTTCCCGGCCAACGGACTTTCGGCTTCTTCAGCGCGCTTGCCCGGGAGGAACACTGGGTGCTCTACCTTCTCCAAGGTGGCTTCGTTCCTAATCTGGCATGCATCCAGGCGACTCTTGAGGTCAGAGACTTCCTACTCTAGTTCTGCTACTCGCCTCTCAGCAGCTTGTCTTCGAAGCTTCTCCTTCAGCTGTTCTTCTACCAAAATTCCCGGAGACCTCTTTGTCTCCAAAGCACCCATTCGGGTCTCGACGGCCTGTCTCCACAGCTTCTCTTGTCTCAAGTGGCCCTGTAGTATCTCCGTGAGCTCCCTTATCTTGTCTCCAACATCCACCGGACCAGGCAAGCTCACAACACTCAAGGAGGTATTCACTTCAGCCCTCACTTCTTCAGTGGCTTCTTCCACTCCTGCAGTCAACTTCCCCTCTTGGGGTCTGGCAGCACGCCTAGCAACCTCGACCACATCACCTAGGGTCTGTCCAGGGATCTCCAGTTCGTCACCTGTGACCTCTGCCACTGCACGCCACTCTTGGGTATCGGCAGCCCCATCTGTGACCCTCACCAGGGTCTCATCGGTATCAGCTTCCTCCTTCTCGTAGGTCTCAGCATCGATACCTTCGGCCCTTTCTTGGGTCTCTGTAGTGTCACCTTCAGAGGTTTTCTCACCCTCCATCTTTTCAACCTTTTCCGAAACTCCACCCATCTCTGCTGCGGCGCTGTCTCCGCTTCCAGCCACCCCAGTGGTGGGTCTATTCTTAGTCTGCTCTCCATGACTTTCAGGGACTCTTGCTCCACTAGCTGTCCCCAGGATTTCTCCTCCTACAGCGCCACCAAATGACAGACCATCAGCTGCTTGTGCAGGCAAGGGAGCGGACACCCATACAGTCTTCCTGGGTGGCTCTTTCTCCTTGTCTTTCACTTGAACGGTAGTGTCATCACACAGTGTCAGTTCCTTAGACAGCACAATATTGGTCTCAGCTCCAGCGGTTTCTACGGGCAATAACACTTCACCTTCCATTCTGTTCTTGTCAGTGTCTGGAAGAGAACTCATACATGGCATAGAAGCAGATGACAATATATTGTCAGCTGGGGTCACCTGGGCAGCCTTTTTGTGGTGCTTGCTCTTTTTGGGACGGGAGGAGTTGCCATCCTTACTGGACCCTTCCTTACTGTACACCCTTTCTTTCTCAGAGTCACCATCACCCCTTGAGTCAGTGTTATGCTCCACAGTATGATGAACCCCCAAGTCAATCTCTAACTTGGTGTCAGCTCCAATCTTTTTGGCTACCATGTCACTACCAGTTACAGTGTGGTTACAACCAGTCACAGAGTGGTTTACCTCTTTACTCGTCGTGTCACTATGTTGGGGAGAACCACCCTTTTCTTTGGTCACCCCTAACTCTGGGATGTCACACTTATTGGGTACCAACTCATTATTACCCATAACAACATCACAGACATTCCCTTTAGCCTCCCGCTGTAATAGCAGCTCCTTTGGACTGTTCTGGCTCTTTCCTGAGCAGCCAGACACAAGCCCTTGCTCCCAGAAGTTCATAAACAATTTAGAGTCCCGGCCTATTATGACTGGAAATGCTAAATCTGGGACTACGCCCACATCAGGTCGCTCCAGTTCATAGTCCGTCTGAAGGATCACTCTGCCCAGTGGGTACTCTTTAGTGGCCCCATGGCTGCAGCGTCCTTCGATTCGCCGTCCCAGCATAAGATGGAGTTCAGGTGTAGCCCTCACTAGGGTAATCGAGTTCCCCAAGTCTAGAATACCTGACACACCTTGTCCATCCATCTTCACAGAACACATCCGTGACCCTAAGCTGGATGGATGGTCTATCCCACAGATAGGACATCGGTAAGAGGAGCCCCAGAGACCCCAGCTCCCGTCAATCCGCTCAGAGTTTGATTGCTGCGCCCCCTTATGGGTAGCCACCCCTTTTTGGGTCTCCGCCCCCTTTTGGGCAACCACCCCTCTTTGGGCCATGATCCCCTTTATGGAATCCACCCCCTTTTGGGACATTATCCGCATTCCTGAATCCGCCCCCTTTTGATCAACCCAGTCTATAGGGGATGCTTTCTGGGGACACCCCACAATGTATTGCTGGTCCTGCTGCTCCTGGCTCTGCAACAGAAGTTTCAGGAGCTCCTCCATGCTCCCGGCCTCTCCAGCTGCAACAAAAGAAAAAAACAGGGGGGCGCTCCAATGGGTAATACCCGATGTTCAAGGGGAAGGGGGGGGTAGAATACCACTAACCGTTCCTGGTTGTACCGCCCGTACAACCAGGATCTGCAGCCTGTAGTGTATTGCTGCTCACCAAGCAGAGCCCACGTCTCACCGCCAGTCGCAGCCACTTGACTCCTCCCACGTACATCTGAGTTGCTGTACAGCCTCTTGATCCGCCAGTAGTAGACCTCCAAACCCTCGCTCGGGTGCGATTTGTGAGTTTCCTAGCACCTCAGTCCATGTAAAGTGCACCTGCACCGTTACCATTCGCAACCGAGCTTGTAGGCCTCGTCCATTGCCCCAACAACAAGGCTGCTACATTGCCCGCATTCTCCACCATAATGTGATAACGCGCTCAGGGATCGTCTTTGCTGGGATCCAAGGGCACGTAGTTTCTGCATTCAACTCAGGCGGACACGCAGAGATCCGTGTGCAACTGATGCTGGGTCACATTTATTCAGGTGACAGCAAAAACAGAAAGCAACAAAAACAGCAACAAAATAAATCCTTGCCTGTCCGGCTCTAACTAAACAGGATGAAATCCTAACTACAGACTGGAGGGCTTCTCCCTTCCAGTCAAAACACATAAACACTGTAATGCTTCCACTCACATGTGTCTCATACACAGAGAGGCTTTCGGTGTCTCCAGGCTGAGGCCCCTGCACAGCATGGCATGTCCTGCTCCCCTCTGCAGGATATAGGGAGACGCACACCATATGTCCTGCACCTTTGCAGGCTTGTGCAAAACTGGCCTCCCCCACAGGTGCAATCCAGTGTGTTTTGTAATTACTCCTTTACATAGACCTCAGCTTTCAGCAACAGCAGTTAACCCCGTGTGTGCTGCTACTGAGCCAACCTGCACTTACCCTGTGCATGCTGCAGGGTTTAGCAATCCCGCATTACCGCCGGTCACGTGAGTCATGCCAGCCACGTGCCATAGCGCCGGCATGCCTCACACAGTGTA
Source organism: Allobates femoralis (assembly GCA_033576535.1). Classification (NCBI taxonomy): domain Eukaryota; kingdom Metazoa; phylum Chordata; class Amphibia; order Anura; family Aromobatidae; genus Allobates; species Allobates femoralis. Next base: position 48,297,405 of record JARQOC010000011.1, read on the forward strand.
TCTACATTCACTGTTAATGTGAAATTAAAGAAAGGAATGGTTAAAAAAAAAAAAAAAAAATGCTCTCCTCTCCACCGAGTGTCCAGCGTGAGGCATCCACCTCCAATGGCTGCAGGACCTTAATCAGCTGACCGGGATGGGGCAGCACACCGATCAGCTGATGTGTCACATGACCGCATCAGCTGAGCAGTTTAAATCGCCCGCCCGCCCGCCGATTGATTTTGGCGGGCGGTTTAAACCGCGCTGGTGCAATCATGTAACACATCAGCTGATGGGGTTGACGCCCCTTCCCGGTCAGCTGATTAAGGTCCTGCAGCCATCGGAGGTGGATGCCTCGCTCTTGACACTCGGCGGAGAGGTGAGCATTTCTTTGTATTTTTCCCCTTTCCTTTCTTTAATTTCACTTTAGAAGTGTATGTAGCTAAAGTGAAATTACGGGAACAGAGCAGTTTTAGTGTACTGAGCATGCTCAGTACACTAAAACCGGATCCGGGAAACGATCCTGTTTTTTCCCAGATCCGGCACCCAATCAAATCTCATGTCATAGGTGCCGGTTCGCCCCGGATTAGTTTCTTCCGGTTTGGTCCAGTTTTTTCACCGGAGCCCAAAATCGGAGGAGTCGCCAATTATGGGGCAGGGAAAAAACAGGACAGAAATGAATCCAGGAGTGAACTGCCAGAATCAGATGGCCATTTTTGGCCAATCCGGCACCATAGGGATACACAGGAGCCAAAAACGGATCTTGTTCTGTCCTTTTCAAAACGGAAAGAACAGGAACCCAAAAAAACATGGTGTGTAGCCAACCTAAGAATAAGGAGTGATGGGTTTGGCTTCTTATCCTAAATCATGTGTCAAGTCTCATTAAAGAGTCTATGTTGACTTTCAGGATTGCAAGATTGCCATAACCAGTAGGTGCTCTTCCTTCTGAAGAGACTATTTGCATGTATAATTTCCCAGAATAGCACTGCATGGCCTAGATGTCTCCTTACACCAGCTTCACACTCTCCACACGGAGAAACATTTTCCCTTAGACCCTTTGTTAGAGATTTCTGACCTAGTCAAATCAGATCTCCCGCTTTGCACTCATGAGGAACAAACACCCTGAAATGTTTTTAGATTGGCTTCTTATCCTAAATAATATGGCAAAGCTTGCTAAGGGATCAGTACTAACTTTTAGAATTACAACATCCAATAGATGGCGCTGAGCTCAAGTCCTCTTCCTCTCTGAGGAGGCAATTTGCATATTTAGCTTCTCAAACTATGTTAGCATGGCCTATAAGTCTCTTTATATAGTTACACAAATCTATTATATAAAAGCCCTATCCAGTCTGTGTGTTTGTAAATTTGTCCTGAAAACAGCGCCACCTATCGGACATCATGTGAATGACAAAAAGCAGTTAAATTGGAATGTGAAGAAGTTTGGTTGGTCAGTCAATGAAAGCAGCGCAATCTATAGGACATTATGTTAATTACAAAAGACAGTTAAACTGCAATGTGAAGAAGCCCATAAGTTTGGTTGATCAGTCAAAATCTACGCCAAGATGGGCCGTCCCAAAAAGTACACAAATGATATGGAAAGGAAAGACGCATCAACACAATGGAAAAGGCAACAACACGCAAACAAGACTACTGAAGAAAGAGGGCATCGCCTTGACCAAGCAACCACACAGAAGCGCATGCATGTCGTAGATGGCTCACCCCATTCCAGAGCCATTAGATTGTCACAGGATACCATTTTGCAGCGACAACACCGACAACATGAATCTCCGGTGTTGAGATTGTGAAGATGGTTACAAGATGCTGCTTCACAGTGAACACGCACAGGCAAGTGTCCAACGTCAAGGTCTAGAGCCACGGTGAGAGACTGTATAAAGAGAAAGAGAGCGTACAGGGGGATAGCTAGCAGCAGCATCTGCAAGCCACGGTCACCCTGTGCAGCAGTGGGCTCCCCCTACCCTCCAGTGGTGCTGTAATTAGAAGCAGGAGTAGTTGGACTAATACATAATTGCACATGGTCTAGAAATGCCTGATAAGATGAATCGGGCCCCCGTCTATACATATACATGTATATCTGTCTGTATCTTCAGTAGGAAGCATGTTGTTAGGTCCCCTGGCACCGCTCCCCAGCTCACCTCTCCCGGGTCGGTATCCTCTGCTCCTCTGCCGACCGGGAGTCCGGCGTCCAGGCGTACTGTGTCTTGGAGCCATCGCTGGGTTCCCTTCCTATCAGCTAACCACCGGGCTCACACATGAGCACATTACAATGGTCGTATTCATGTGACCAATCAGGGTGCACTAGGTGCACTCCTCCCCTGTGACTCTAGGGGCCGACACAGTCCAACCTGACACTCTCCTTGACCAATAGCTGCCCGCCCTCTGGTATATCAGGCCACCTCCACTGATGGGAGGTGCCTGATTATTAAGTTAGTTTGCTTCTGCCTTGCTGACTGTTGGTCAGGCCTTCCTCGTACTCTCCTCCGGTAGAGCCATTCCTATTCTCCTAGCCTTGTACCCTGTTACCTGGAACCCTAGCTGTGCTCTTCCCCGGTAGCACCATTCCTGCCCTCCTAGCCTTGTACCTTTACCCGGAATCCTTAGCTGTGCCGTAGCATAGGCTAACCTTATGAACCGCCCCACGGGTACTAGCAGCTGTGGTATTTAGACCCCCTGGGCTTGCCCCTGACAATTCCTGTATAGGGGTTGGTTAAACTAGGTCAAGCTCACCCAGGCGAGTTCGGTACCACGGCCCAGTGGGTCCATTCTAGGGCGCCTTCCCCTGGAAGCGTGACACATGGTTTGCAAGTTTGAGTTACAAGAACACTGGCTATACAACCTGTATGTGGCAAAATGAAGAATATATCACCGGCTGCCTTAAGAATCCAGAGGAGGTAGACTTTCAAGAGCCTTCAAGTGACTGTGAAAGATCTACAGCAAGATTTAGTGGTAGTGGACACTTAGGTTTCAATTTGCACAGAAAGGCTCATACTACTGTAAACGCTGAAGGTTTCCATGCTTTAAATCTGAGACGTACACCTCTCCCAACCTAATAGCCCAACCAATATGCTGAAATTTTTTTTAAATATGACAGAAGTTTTAGGATGTTGATCTTTAGAGTGATTAAACAAAACTGGAACTTTTTGGGACTTTGGTATGTCTCGAAGAGGAAGAATGAAGCATAAGCTGAACAGAACACCCTGCATACAGTGAGGTATGGTGGTGGATCGATGATAATCTGCGGCTGCAGCGCCTCCGTCACTGGAAGACTTCAGCTTGTGGAGGGTAAGACGGATTCAATCAAGTGTTAGGGAATCCTTGGAGTATCACACCTTTCTGTATGACTGGCACCCTATTCAAGCCTCATCTGTATGTAAGTATAATGTAATGCTATGCAATCACTCCCTCGATGAATGGTAGGTTTGTGAGTGGTTGCTTCCTCAAAATTGTGCACCTATGCTGCCTCTGCCTATATCATGGGGGTTTGCTGCATCCTGCTAGTGCATTGGTATTGCCATCTGGTGCTGGTATTTAGACTGCTGTTTTTTGGGATGTTTATAAATTCTATGAGTGTTGTTCAGACCTTCTGTGAATAAGTTGAAGCTTGGGCATCACAGGACCTTCCAACAGGACAATGATAGGACGTCCAAGTGAACCTCAATATCCACCAATGCTTGGTTTAATAAGAAGTCCTGAAATATTCTGTGGGGCCTGACTGGAATTTTATATAAATATTAGGTGGGATTTGAAGAATGCAGATCCAAGAATATTGGTGAACTAGAGACCATTGTCTATGAGGAATAGATTAAGACTCCTCAGGTATTCTGCCAGGAGCTGGTGTATGGCTGTCTGTCTGGTTTGCAGAAGCATATAATAGCCAAAGGAGCTGTACTAAGTACAAGCATTCTGTGGGAAATTTGGAGAAACCATTTGTTATATTAATTGTGTTGAGGTATTAACTTTGTTCTTGCATGATTGGTTTATTTTATAAGTTTTGCTAAGAAACCAAATTTGTAATGAGGATTTGAATCATTATGATCTCGGCTGTAATATGTGCTGCCAACAGGTGTCACCTTCTCCTTACATGAAGGATCGCTTCAGCTTGCTTATGTTGATAACCAATTAAAACCTGATTTCAACATATGACAATGAAGGTCACAGCAAAACTAATCTGTCTTATGGCGGGTTTACACGTCGCAATATCGCAGTACAATTTCAATCAAAAGTCACGTGGTTCGCTCGTTGGACCCGATATCGTTCCTGCGTTGTATGGTGTGAACTTCCAATACGATGCAGGAACGATGTCAATGCGATATCGGGGATCGAATGAGCGTGCTATTCAATGCCCCGATATTGCATAGCGATTGAAGCCGGATCGTGCTGTGTAAACACCCAATTACGATGCGATTTGATACGTCACCCATTCACTCCCATGTTAACTATGCGATCCTGGGTTGGGAGGCGGAGACATCGCACGGACGTTGTATTTCGATATCGCAGCGTGTAAACAGTCAATGCGATGCGGGTGAAACGTGCACTAATTGCGCGCTCCCGCGCCATTGAGTTGCGATATCGAAACGATATCGTGGCGTGTAAACCCACCATTAGGCTGGCTTCACATTTGCGTTTAAGAACGCAGCGTATAATGCGCATGCGTATACGCATGCAAAAACGCATGCATCTGCATGCAAACGCTGCGTGTATCATATGCATGCATATACACAATGCTTAAAATAAACGCAGCGTTTGCGTGCGTATGATTGCGTTTGTACATTGCGTATGCGTTTTTTGTCCGCATGCGTTACAGATTTTTTTTGTGTCAAACATGTTTCTTTTTGTCAGAAACGCCCATGGGGAGTGGCAATGTAAGGTACGCATGCGTTTCAAATGCACACTTCCGCAAGACCACGCGGACGCTTGCGTACCTATTAACAATAATGCGTTGTTTATATGCAGGCGTACGCATGCGGATGCTTGCAGATTTTTCAGGCGCCAAAAAATGCTGCTTGTTGCGTTCTGAGGGGGACGAAATTAAACGCACATGTACGCAAACGCATACATACGCATACAAACGCATGTCATTGCGTATGAATGCGTACCCCATTATAAAGATAGGTAAGCAATACGCATGCGGATTTAGTTTTTTAAATCCGCAACATACGCTGCGCTTGCAAACGCAAATGTGAAGGCAGCCTTAGCTCCTCAATGAATGACACTATTCGTCTTAACAGTTTTACTTTTGCCATTTTACAGAGTACTTCACTTCAACCTCAGTTGCACAATTTCTGCAGGTGGAGTGCCTGACTTTAACCCCTTCATGACATCCCCCGGGTATGTACAGCACAAGTTGGAAGCGGGTGAATGGAGAGGGCTCACGGGGTCAGCCCCCCCATACTCGGCAGGTCCTGCCGCTATCAATGGTCACTTGCGTCAAGACTGCTTCAGCCTAATTCATGCCCTATGGGACTTGCAAACATGTGCAGCACTTGCAGTTTTCCCGCGATCCGGCCAATGCGGCAACAGACAACCACTGGCAGCGTTTTTTTGACTCACCGCAAGTGCAAAACCATAAGTGCTGCACATGTCCGCAAGTTCCATAGGGAATGAATTAGGCTGAACGCAGTCTTGACGCTAGTGTTCCGGTAGGCGGAAGATGCGGCAAAATGCCAGATCTGCCACGAATGCCGAGAAATGCTGATGTGAAAGCAGCCTTAGTTTTGCATTTTCTCACAGTCACATACTTTGGTCAGCTATATGCACTAGTGTATTTATAGGGTGTAAAAGTTTATAATGATTATGTTAGAGTATTTTTTAGGACTTTATTTAAAAGGCGACTATCTAATCTGTGTGCTTAATGACATTTTTTATTTTGTCTCACTCTATAGAAGCTTTTTCCTGATTTTCGTGATTTATACTGTTACCTATATAGCAACACATTAAATCATCACACTAGCGTTTTTTTATTGTAAGGCTGGAGTGGTGCTTTAGATCTAAGTCCCCTGACCCCTGTCTGATACTCACAATCGGTCTGGTCGATCTGCGAAGATTTGTGACCTGCTGGCAGCTCCGGTGTTTCATGAAGCATCGGAGATCACAACTTAACACAAGTCTATGAGAGCCTTGTTCATTGACTTCTTGGGATGTAGCCTCTGATTTCTGGGCAGACAGAAGGCACAGACAGTTTCAAGAGCACGGCGGTACCGGAGCAGGGTCGGTAAGACGTGAAGCTGCCAGAAGGTGAGTATATGAGCGGGGGGTGCAGCGGGTTACATGTAAAGCGTCACTCCAGCCCTGAAAAAAAAATGACACCCAGTACTCCTACTGATCAGCTCTATTCAGTCCCGCATGGTGAGATGGGTACAATGTGCAGAACAAGGATGGTCCTGCACTCTCCACAGAAACCAGCGGTGCTGTTCACCTCCATTCACTGTGTACATCCAGATGCCAAAAGAATTAAAAACAGGTATATAAAAAATAATATTTATTCACTTATATAGCACTATGAATTTCACAGAACATTACATACATCAGCAACACCATCCTCATTGGGGCTCACAATCTAGATTCCCTATCAGTATGACTTTGGAGTGTGGGAAGAAACCAGAGAACCCAGAGGTAACCCTCACAAGCACAGTTGATTGAAGCAAACACCTTGTATTGGACCTCAACCAATCTGCTAATAATAAAGTAGCTTATGAATAGGGCAGTAATATATTGAAAACCCCTTTAACTTTAAAGACTAGTAAAATAAAATTTATAGCGTCTAAACTGACTAAAGAGGAGATCCGACAGGTGGTCTTGGTCATAAACTTAAGACCCCGTTACACACTACGATATTGTGAACGATATAGTCGCAACCTCACTGTTTAGGTGACTTTGCAGTGATGTCGAAACGTCATTGTTGTGTGTGACACGTATCAACAATCATCGATAAGTCGGTTGATCGTTGATTTATGGCCCGGACCATAAATCTGTCGTTGGTCTCCCGCTGGGCGGCCAGCATCGACATGTGTGACAGCAGGAGACCAACGATGAACGAGCTCCCAGCGCCGCACAGCAAGTGCTGGGAGCTGGTAACCATGGTAAACAGCGAGTAACTAAGCGCCGCGCTCAGCTTAGTTACCCACTGTTTACCCAGGTTACCAGCGTTCTCGCTGGTCCTGATCACTGGTGAGTCTGCCTGTTTGACAGCTCAAAAGCGATCAGTTCACAATGTCCCAGTGGTCCCAGCCAGGTGGGATCGCTGGGACATTGAAGCATGTAACGGGGCCTTTAGAATGGTACTTGTTGGGGATATTCAAGGTAAATTGGGACAACTCAATTTATAATGAACATGATGGCAGTAATAATTCGGACCTAGGGATAAGATGCTCGAAGGAAAAGTGTAGCTTCACACAAGGGGAAAGAAAATGAATATACAAAACTGTATGGGGAAGTTGATGAGAGGACAACAAAAATATGAAGATGATAACAACATGTTTTTGATTAAGCATCAGGTTGGATTTAAAAATGTTGCACTGTTATGTATTACGGCACTTATTGTTGAACAAGTTTATATTTGGAAAAAGATTTTGAAAACGTAATACGGAATGAAAAAAAAACCTGGTAAAATAAAGAAACAATTAAAAAATGTAGTTAAAGTTTACATAGGTTGAAAAATACTTAAAGGGGTTTTCTCACGAACAAAGTTAATTTAAAAGTTCATTTTAATCAATAGATCTTGGAATAATAATAATGTCCACAATTGGATGTGTTTAAAAGAAATGTTCCTGTGCTGAGATAATCCTATAAATGTGCTCCTACTATGTACAGTTTCATTTTTGTTTCTGACTGTGCACGGAGCATTGGTTTGATCCTGGGCAGGGAATAATGAAATAGAGTAAACAGATATTACAGCACGGGATCACAAATAATTCTTTCTTTGAGGTAAAACATTTTTTACAAACAGGCAGAGAAATGTTTAACCTCATAAAAAGAATCAGCTGTGATCTCATGCTGTAATGTCTGTACTTTCTCTTTCCTTCCTCCCCTGCCCAGGAGATGTGGTATGATCAGACCGTGTTTCGTGCATAGTCATAAAAATTAAATTGTTCATAGTAGTGGCACATTTATGAGAATATCTCAGCACAGGAACATTTTTTTTAAACGCATCCAATGGTGGAAATTATTATTATTCCAAGATCTATTAATTTAAAATGAACTTTATTCATGGGAAAACCCCTTAAAGTCCATTAAAGGGGTTGTCTGGGACTTTAATATTGATGATCTATCCTTAGGATAGATTATGTCTGGTCAGTGATGGATCAATTGTTCGCGGTTATGAAGATGTACAGCATAGCTCCGTCAACTGTATATTGGCCATGGCTGGGTACTGCATATCCGCGTCCTTTTTCGAATCAACAGGGGGCGAATGTGCAGTATCTGGCTGCGGCCACTATTCCGTTAGTGGAGCTGTACATCCCCAGCAACTGAGTGCTTCCGGCTGACAACCAGGAACAGCTGATTGGCGGGGGTGCCGGGTGTCGCACCCTCATTGAACAGACATTAATGACCTATTTTAAAAATAAGTCATCCTTGTTAAAGTCCTAGATAATCCCTGTAAGTTCAACCATTTTTCAATTGGTAATATTCCATATTTACATTATAAACTCCTTGTTAACTGAATGATGATGTACACTCACAAGTAGGATCAGTAAGACTATTGTGCTGTCGGTGAAATATAGTAATACATCCCTTAAAGAAATCCTACTAAGATTCATAGCTGGGTGGTGGCCAATGGCTGTTGCCAAAGCGCCAAAGAGGTGCCTCCTTTTTCATGTAAACGTCAATCATAATTATACAAAGAACACTGTAAAGTAAACCAATTATTTTAATAGCACAGGGCTATCCCTGGGAAGGGCTGAGAAAACGCTTGGCTTTAGATAAAGTAAATGCATGCCAGGAATGTGGTGATACTTTAGTGATCACATGAACGTGGCGAGGTTACTTCTACATTCTGTGATTCCTGTAGATGTAACCATGTTTTCAAGTTAAGGCTTGTCATTATGGTTTATAGATGAGAATAAAAGTTTATTTACACAAACGAACTTTCAATGTGAAACAGTGGTGTATCGCTAAAGGTTGCACACCAGGCAGCCACTATGGGGCCTATCATTTGGGGGAACCTGGGGCCAGTGATGCCCCTCCCCCGACCTGGCATTGCACTTTTAACTATTGTCAACATGGATACTGATCTAGTTGAAAGTAATGATGAAAGATAGCACCATCAGCTCCCTCTTTCATAATTCTCCCTGCGCATCTGAGTTCGGACATCTCAGTGCAATGGGTGCGAAGACATCTCTACATCGTGCCCACTCTGTGGAGCAGATCAGGACTGCAGACCACATGCTTTGTAAATAGGACCAGAGATGGGATATGGAGAGGGGAAGATTTTGTCTTTTTTTTAAATTAATGGCGGCCATCATATTGTTTGGAGGGCTATGTGGGGTTCATTATACAGTTTGCAGGGCTATGTGGGGTCCATTAGACAGTTAGCAAGGTTTTCTGGGGCTCAGTATACAGTTAGCAGGGCAATGTGGGCGCAATTAAACTATTTGGAGAGCAGTGAGGGAGCTATTATTAAGTTTGCAGGGATATGTGGGGCCATTATACTATTTGCAGGGTTATGTGGGGCCATTATACTATTTGGAGCGCTATGTGGGGCCATCATATTATTTGGAGGGCTATGTTGGGCCATTATACTATTTGGACCGCTATGTGGGGCCATCATATTATTTGGAGGGCTATGTTGGGCCATTATACTATTTGGAGCGCTATGTGGGGCCATCATATTATTTGGAGGGCTATGTGGGGCCATTATACTATTTGGAGAGCTATGTGGGGGACCATTGTACATTATGCAGGTCTCTGTAGAAGCTATTATATAGTTTGCAGGGAGGCATTGGAGGGATATTTTGGGTCCTATTATGCTGTTTGGAGGGCTGTGTGGGGTTATTATACTGTTTGGAGGGCTGTGTGGGGGATATTTTATTGGTTGGAGGGCTGTGTGGGGGCTAGTATACAATGTGTGGTGCCATCATACTGTGTGGAGGAGTGTAAGGGTCATTACACTGTATGGAGGTGTATTATACCAAATGGAGGACCATTATACTGTATTACTGTATGGAGGGCTGTATTGGGGCCATATCATGTTGGGTTCACTGAGGGGGTATCATACTTTGTGGTGTGAGGGATAAAGTAGGGTCATCAAACTGGGCATGGGATGGGTATTGTGAATTAATTCACTGTGGGGGTATCATATTGTGCTTGGGAGCCACTTATGTTGGCATCATCCTATCCGCCATGAAAGGGTACTGTAACAGTAAGGATGGCTTCACACTATGTTTTGTTCCTGTCCGTGGGGATCCTGTTTTTTGCAGGACCCCACGAACATGAATGGACAGGTCCGGATTGGCAACTCCGAATGCCATTTTTGTGTCCAGGTCCGGGATTCGGACACAGAAAGAGCAGGGAGGAGCCGAGCCAGACAAGTGATGTCGGCGCTGTTCACTCTCACTTTAGCAGTGTATTTACATACATTGCTAAAGTGAAATTAAGTCAAGGAATGGTAAAAAAAAAAATTCGCACCTTTCCGCCATGTGTCCCACGATGCATTCAACTCCCATGGCTAAAGGTCCTTTGAATCAGCTGACCGGGAAGGGGCAGGGCAACCTGATCAGCTGATGGGTCATATGACCGCATCAGTGCGGTTTAAAAAACGCATCGTGGGACCTATGGCGGAAAGGTGAGAATTTATTTTTTTATTTATTACCATTCCTTGACTTAATTTCACTTTATACCTTACAAAATATCGCCACAGATAGCATCTGTATTGATATTTTTCTGTGAATCAGCACATCCAATATTTGTGGAAAAAAAATCACTTTATTTATTAAAATTAATTCATATTAAAATTATTTACTGTACATAACATGTCTAAAACGGGAACACAGTCCCTATCATGCACAATATAATAGGGTGGGCTACAAAAAATACACAAATAGCAGCAATTGCTAACAGGGGAACGGAATAAGATATTTATAGCACCATCACACTTGTATTGTTCTCTCCTATATCTAAAGGAACGTTCCTACAGACCTAAACGGTCATTGAATAATCATAAATTAGATACTAGAGTGTTTAAAATACCTGGTGCCAGAATGATCCTTGTAACCAATCACTCCTTGTACCCCTGCTGCCACAGTGCTCCTGCCTCAATCCCACAGCCGACGTACGTTTCAAAGTTGTTGTTTTCTTCAGGGCGTGCACGGTTACCGCATAACGGCCGCACTTGCGGTTCACTTGCGGCAAGCCCATGCAATGTCTATGGGGCTTGCGGTAAGTGTGCGGCAAGTGCGGCTTCGGCATTTGCAGCAGATGCGGCCGCAAAAAAAACACGGCTGACCGCAGTTTTTTCGCGGCTGCAAGTGCCAAAACTGCAACTATACCGCACTTGCCGCACCTGCCGCAAGTCCCATAGACATTGCATGGGGCCTGCCGCAGGTGAACCGCAAGTGCGGCAGTTGCGTTTTTTTTCACCGCAACTGCCGCGATCTGTGCTTACCGCTGATGTGAAAGGGGCCTTAGATTGTGTAAATTAGACAAAGCCATTGGAAAAGGTAGGAGAGACAACTTGAACTTGAATTACACTAATGTGATTAGCAAGATCAATTTCTATAACAATAATGGGATAATATTAGATCCTCTTGGATAAAATTCATAGAGGCCACTCCACACTTCTTTGTACAGGACTGAATAGTTCAGGAGCATTAATAGATCTCATGTCTGTACAGTAGCTCAAGCAGGGAGTGGCGCCTTGAGATATATGTTGTGTGGCCTTTATATTGGTGTCTACAATTATGGATGGGTGTTTCTTCTCACAACTTATTCTCTGTAGCTTCACGCCATCCCCATTCATGTGCTAGAATATTCTTATACATACGCAAAGTAAGATAAAGAGTTAACATCTATGTTGTCTTCAAAAAATATTCATAGCTCGTGAACTTTTCCACATTTTTTTCATGGTACAGCCACAAACATAATTGGAACCTGTCAGGTTGTTTTTACCCCCTAACCTATCACTAGCTGTCCCTGCACCTTCTTAGCACTTCCCTAACCATCCCTGTCTGACCTAAAACTGTATTATAGGTAATGGATGTGAAAAAAGATTTGAATTTCCCGCTTCCTCCTTCCGGATATGATGCACTGGCCGGACGCCATTTTCAGTCCGGTGCATTGTGGGTGATAATCAGGTGAGCGGGCCGGACGTCATTTCTGGTTTGGTGCATTTTGGGTGACTATCGGGTGAGCGGGCCGGACATCATTTCCGGTCCTGCACATTGCGCAGTCTAGTTAAGTGCCAATTTCCACACAGAATGGGCACCTGTAATTGGCTCCTAGAGTAACCTGAAACCAGCCCATACATTCTACCATACTAGAATGTATGGGTTGATTGTAGATTACTCGAACAGCCAATCACAGACACCATTCTCTGTGACAGCGTCTGTGATTGGCTGTTGGACCTGTCACACATATAAAAGTATAAATATAAATAAATAATTTAAAAAATGACAGAGCTCCGTGGAATTTTTGATTCTCAGCGCAGATAAAGCAGACAGCTATGGGCTGCCACCCCCAGTTGCCTGGCTTTACCTTGGCTGGCGATAAAATTACAGGGAAGCCCAATTTTATTCTTAATTTTTTAAATTTAAAAAAATGTGTGGGCTCCCATCGTATTTTGATCACCAGCTAGGTAAAACCAGTCAGCTGGGGGCTTGGATTCTCAGTGTGGTAAGTCCCAAGCGTTCTGGGCCCCCCATGCTGGAAACCGCAGCCACCCCTGAAAGTGGCGCATTCATTGTAGTGCCATTTCCAGGTGCTGTATCTTGTATCACATAAAATCCCAAGAAAATATATTTAAGTTTCTGTGTGTACTTTGAAAATTGTGGAAAAGGTCACTGGGTATACTTTTTCAAGGCACTGTATACAAAGTTCTAAAAAATATGAATCCATCCATAAATCCAAATTGATTTGAGAAAACAATAGATGTCTTGGAAGGCAACAAGTTATTCCTTGACTAACTTTTCTTCTTCCATTTGAAATTAACATTACTACTAATTGATAGGGTCTTTCACTCTGACATAAAAATGCTATCACCCACAAATAAGCGATTTACTTGTTTGGCAGGTGATCACCGGCATGTTTACTCAAGATGATATTCCAGAACAAGCATTTTTACAGACACTAATTAATGAACGGTCTAAATCAACTTTTAATGTAATTCATGCTTGAAAGGAAACAGTGAATCATAGTCATGCCATTGAGAGACCAGTATGGATGGCTATATATATTAGCTGTTGCATGGACAATGCTTCAGCCACTCCTTCAACTAACAGCCATGTTTACGGACTCTCCCATACACTGGATGAGCGCTCCTGTATTCTCTATAACAAAGCTGCAAACTGTTAAACACCTGCCCTGGGTCCAGCTCTGCCCCTTCACCATGGACAGCTAAACTTTCCTCAGCGCGTATTTTAAGTAGCCCACCGTGCTCCCATGTGATTTTCTAGATAGGCCAATGTCAGCCCTACCAAGACACACACCTGTGTCTTACTCTGTCTATGGAGAGATCCCTGTCTTAAAGAACCTAGGAAAGAAAGGGCCTATTCCCTGGTTGGTCTCATTCTCTATCCTGAGGGGATTACTTGTACCTGACTTCCTTCTTAAGGCAGCTTTCACACTGGCAAATTTGTTAATCCGTGTCCATCCATTTTGAAACTGATGGCCACGGATCCGTTATGGCCTCCCATGTTATCTTATGGGCATGGATTGGTCCTAAGTGGCCATCTGTGTGTGTCAGTTTTGTCACAGATCCATTGATGTCAGCTTTTTTCATGTACCCAGAAATGGAGACTGCTCCGTTTCTGGGCTTCCTTGAAAATCGCGGACACCAACGGACAGACACGGATCCGCTGGTGTTTGTATGAAATTATAATGGAGCTCTATAGAGGATGGATCTGTACAAATCAGTGGAAAAAAAAGATCTGTGAAACTGATCCGTTTTGCGGTACTGAGCATGCTCAGAAGCAAGTGTGGCATCCCAGTGGTCCGGTTGCCACAGTGGCATTGCCTCCCTCACAGAGGGTGATGTCATGCCTGGAAGCAGGAGGAGGTCCCCACACTAGGTAACACTAGCATGCAACACCATTCCTGGCTCCAGGCCTAAAGGGGAGCTCTAGGACCCATTTTCAGGGGAGCTCCTCTATAAATTCTCATCCAGAGGTGGGATTAGGCAGAACATCAGAACGCCTGAGGAGAGGGAAGACAGAGGAAGTCGAGGAGAGTGGGAGGGGGAGTGGAGCCATGACTGGGCTCACCCCGTTGTGGAGCGCTGGGAAAAGGACGCCAGAGTCCTTGGTTATGCGGGTGCTGTACACTCCAACAGCTGAATCTGGAGGGCAAGAGACTGCAAGTCTCCTGGCTTCACCGAATACCTGGCGGCACAGCAACATGCTGAGAGCCTGGAGATGCCTTCAGCAAGGTGGCACCAGAGAGAGGTTTGTTGTGCCTGCCATATGGGTCAGAATCATCAAGCAGGAGAAGGGCCGCAGTGTAGCTACAAGACGCAGGGACCTGAAGCAAGAGCGCAGCAGGAAGGCCTCCAATGCCACCTGGCAAGGTGGATCCCTGACTGCTTCCAGGCTGGCCAGATCCTGTTTACCACCTGAAATCAGTACCCGGACTGCAATACCATCTACCAAGTAAAGGTAACGGAAACTGCGCCCTTTTGTGTCCTCCAATTATTGCCTGCACCCTTAGTCCTGCACCCCAACGATCATCACCACTATAGACTGTTCATACAATCCCTGGGGCTCAGCTCCACCTGTGGGGAGCTTTAAAATCCCGGCTGCACTACCATCTGCCCCAGCGGTCATATCCTGCAGCGTCGGCCACCCCTGGTCGAGTACCACAGGTGGCGTCACAAACTATCCCTTGTAAATAATCCCGTTTTACTGCACGCCCAGGGCCACGAAGCCGGGTCACCGCCACCATGACCTCCCAACGAGCCGACCAACCTGGTTACTGAGTACCCCACAGCCCTGGTGGGCGTCGTACAAGGTGCAGCTCCTCCCACCCCTATCTCTGGTAACTGATGACGGATCCATTAAAAAACCGTCCTTGGACATCCAATGGCATCCTAACGTGGGAGGCCATAACGGATCCGTGGCCATCTGTATCAAAACGGATGGACACGGATTTGCAAGTGTGCCAGTGTGAAAGCAGCCTAACATGAAATGCATTTTATCAACAATTTCTTGTCTACATTGATGTGAAGATGATACATTTCCTGAGATTTTGAAGGACATTTATTCATATGTTAAAGAATTAGCCCAAGGCTGATTGAAAGAGGTATGCAGGGCTTTTATCAGCTCCTTCTGTCTTGAGTGGCAAAATCCCGCACAGTAATATGGAGTCCATGTTCTTAGCAGACACTGAACTGTCAAAGGATAGCGCCTAGGACTTCACGGACGTTTTGGTAGGAGTTAATAAAAGTGCGCGAGAATAAGGGGTTGTACCAAACACCAGGGGCGTTGCTAAGAGGCACAGAGGCGTCAGCGGCCTGTCGGCCATCTTCCCTGGGGTACGTGCACCCTCTCATGCTGCCCTATATATGCCTCTATACTTGAATTCTATTATTTGAGTTATTGGCAGTGAACATGTTGTCACAGCGGGGCGGTTCTCATCCATGCCCAGTTATGCTTTATTTGCAAGGCCCGCAGTATAATAGCGGTTGGCAATTGGTTATGGACGAAGATAACAGTATTAGATAAAGAAGAAATAGGCATGAACGGAGGTTTTGGGTTTGGCAATGTATCTTTATGGTTTGGAATAAAGCTGTGGCCAACCCATTTAACCCACAACAAGTCTCTGTGTTTTTTGTTATAGGTAGTAAGACTCTTTTAAAGGCAGCACATACGGGTTTTATAAAGAGGGTCGGGGACGTCACACTCCGTGCAGTCATGTTTTCCCATGTCCAAATGATTACTGGATGTCTATTATTATTAATTTCTAGAATACTCTACAATGACATGAATAAGAGGTCCATGGCTTGTTTCTTTCACAATTCGCTCATGATCAGGGTTAAATGTTGCCAATTACAGCCGTCCTCCAGTTTATTGATTTATACTTAAACTTCATGTTAATTATTTGCAATCTCTATTTCCTCTGTGATTTCAAATCAGACAGCTAAATTCCTTAATGTGATTACAGAACAAAGGTACGGTCAGATAAGAAGGCATTTCTCTTCTTTGATCCCGTGACACGTTTTGTGTTCAATTCCTTTCTCTGCAACTAATTGATCAAGGAAAAAAAGGACAATTGTGAGCTTCACTGCAAGTGCGGACAAAAGCTCATGTATGGTTAGCAAGGATTTGTTGAGATGATGCCAAAAAAGTAGACAAAATATGATCATGTTTCTAAAGCGTGCATACAAGGAAGCAGTTACGTAACTTAAAATCATAACGTATTACATGGAATAGGATTTGTTGGAAAGGATATAAAAGCAGGTTGCTTAATCATAAAGTGGGAAAATTAGATATGATGAAATAAAGGTAAAAAAAAATATCATTTTATGTGTTTTATGTCAGCGGTGTGTCAACTGTTGAAATAGACACTCGATGTCCTTGATCTGGATGAGCGGTCGTTATGCATCATGAAGTAGAGATGTTGGTACAGCAGAGAGCTCAAGGTGGAACAACGGAGATTGTGGTGGTAGAAAGGTAACTGGAGTGGTAAATGGAAATTATGGGAACAGATGAAGCTGAAGATGACAACAGGCAAGACAGAGTTGTAGACCACAATGAAGACGAAGAGACTCAACGAGAAGGAACTTATGGAGCCAAGTTGAGTTCCACAGGAGGTTCTATGATAGGACTGGACCAGTGGTTTAGCATTGTTAAAGTGTAAATGTCATTCATTGAGAGATTAAAAAAAAAAACAATACTGCACTGGTTGTTAATGATGGGTCACAAAGCAGCTAAGATAATGCTTATTTATGCCATATAAATTATTATTTCACATTTTTATATGCTCTTTTAAAAACTGCATTTTATGGCTGTGTGGGCGAGGACAGTGTCCCTAAGTGTCTGCCAGCACTGTGTGTGTTTCCACAGCTTCTGAGAGCAGGCTGATAGGGAGCAGTGTGATGTGCCAGCAGAGAAGGGGTTAACAGAGATCCACTCTGAGCTGTGTGGCGCCACATGACTGATCAGAAGCTTGTGCCAAAGAAAGAGGAATTTACACTGATCCTAGGACAGGAAGAATAAAGAAAGTTGTTTGATTGAAGCATTGTCTTCCTCGTGATTTGTGGCACAGCAGCGCGGACCGTGATACACCTATTCCTTACAACTGATACCGGTTTTCCACGTTCAGTAACAGGTGGAGGTCCAGCGGCAGCTGTATTTTGCGCTCCAGCCAGTTGTGGATTTACACAACTAAGCAAGGTGAGTGGTCATTACACATCACCGTTTTTCCAACAAGTGTCATCATTGATAGGGCACTATTCTGCGCCTCGCTTTGTCTCCTTGTGTTTTTACACAGTGTTTACACTGATCCTGACACTCTGACATTGCTTAGCAACTGTGCTGTAATTTGATACATTGTCACCTCATGAGCTGCAGTCAGCAGTGTACGCCCCGCCCCTTCCCTTATATGGTTATGTGGCCGTATTCAGTGTGAAGATGAATCTGACTGAGAACGAGCATATGTCTGTTTCACACACAATGCTTCCTTGTGGAAGATTTATAAATGGTTTTCAATCAGATTTAATTAATAAAACATACTTGAAAGTTCATTATAATCACTTGCTCTACATTATTATTAGCCCCTTCTGCACCCCAGCGATTTTTCATTTTCCGTTTTTCATTTTTCTCTCACCTTCTCCCGAGAGCCATAACTTTTTTTATTTTTCTGTCAATATAGTTATATGATGGCTTGTTTTTTTGCGGGATGAGTTGTACTTTCAGATGAAATAATTTATTTTTACCATATAGTGTACAGGAAAATGGGTAAAATCCAAGTGCAGTGAAATTGAAAAATAAAGTGCAATTACACATTTGTTTTTTGAGTTTTTTATTCACCTTGATCCCTATATGGTAAAACTGATGTGACAGTGTGATTAGTGATGGGCGAATCCTAAATTACTCGGAATCGCTTAACTCTAGCGAGTCCGAGCCCAGGACTCGCTACTCATTGCGAGTCTAGCGAGTCCAATGTTAATGAATGGGGAAGCGAGTAATAGCGAGTAGTGTGAGATTTACAAATCGCAGATGTTTCTCGGAAGCTTCAGCCTGAAGCAATCCTAGTTTTGTCATTTATTTGCATTGGACTCGTTTGCTTTGTAAGTAATCGCTGGGAAACTCGCACAGATAAGAGAAGAGTCCTGTCTGCTCTGTGCAGCTCCAGGGTCCTAGAGCCCGCCTGCTGCCTGATGTAGCAGTGCTGAGATTGTTCTCAGTCTGCTCATTCCCTGTGTACAGACATGAATGTCTGTGCACAGAGATGATGTAGCAGTGCTGAGATTGTTCTCAGTCTGCTCATTCCCTGTGCATAGACATCTATATCTATACACAAGGGATGTAGCAAAGAGGTCATCGCGTTTTGGACTGCGTCGGACGGAAGAGGATTTTTTTAATTAAAGATGGAGTCCCTAATGGCTTTTTTTTTATTTCTAATAAAAAAATTTCTCTGTGTTGTGTTTTTTTTAAAACAATTTAATAGAAATTCATGGCGGTCATGTATAATATTGGCGTGACCGCCATAAATTTCGGGCTTAGGGCCAGCTGATAATACAAAGCTGGCCCTAACCTCTATTACCCAGCATGCCACCGCCACCAGGGCCGCTGGAAGAGCGGGGTTCAGCGTCAGAGGATGGCGCTTCAATGAACGCGCCATCTTCTGGGGCGGCTGCGGGCTGCAATTTGCAGCGGGGGGTGCCCAGAAAGCTTGGGCATCCCTGCGCTGTGGATTCCAGCCCCCAGCTGCTTAGCTGTACCTGGCTAGACATAGAAATTGCGCGGAGCCCCACGCATTTTTTTGACTCCGACTCCGAGACGACTCCGACTCCGAGACGACTCCGACTCCGACTCGACTCCGAGACGACTCCGACTCCGAGACGACTCCGACTCTGAGACGACTCCGACTCCGAGACGACTCCGACTCCGAGACAACTCCGACTCCGAGACGACTCCGACTCCGAGACGACTCCGACTCCGACTCCGAGATGACTCCGACTCCAAGACGACTCCGACTCCGAGACGACTCCGACTCTGAGACGACTCCGACCCTGAGACGACTCTGACTCCGAGACGACTCCGACTCTGAGGCGACTCCGACTCTGAGGCGACTCCGTCTCTGAGACTCCGACTCTGAGACTCCGACTCTGAGGAGACTCCGACTCCGAGACTCTGACTCTGAGCCTCTGACTCTGAAATTCATTAAATAATAAAAAAAAAAATGCGTGGGGCTCCGCGCAATTTCTATGTCTAGCCAGGTACAGCTAAGCAGCTGGGGACTGGAATCCGCAGCGCAGGGATGCCCAAGCTTTCTGGGCACCCCCCGCTGCAAATTGCAGCCCGCAGCCGCCCCATAAGATGGCGCATTCATTGAAGCGCCATCCTCTGGCGCTGAACCCCGCTCTTCCAGCGGCCCTGGTGGCGGTGGCACGCTGGGTAATAAAGGGGTTAATACCAGCTTTGTTATACAAGCTGGTATTAAGCCCGAGATTCTTAATGTCAGGCCACGTTTGACCCAGCCACTAAGAATCTCCAATAAAGGGTTAAAAAAACACAACACAGAGAAAATTTTTTATTTGAAATAAAAAAAAAAGCCATTAGGGACTCCATCTTTAATTAAAAAAATCCTCTTCCGTCCGACGCAGTCCAAAACGCGATGTCCTCTCTGCTACATCCCCTGTGCATAAATATAGATGTCTATGCACAGGGAATGAGCAGACTGAGAACAATCTCAGCACTGCTACATCATCTCTGTGAGCAGGCGGGCTCTAGGACCCTGGAGCTGCACAGAGAAGACAGCTGGACTCGGCTCGCAAAGAAACAGCAGTTACTTTGCGAGTTTCCCTGCTATCACTGGCACAGTAGACGAGTCTAATGCAAACAATGACAATCCTAGTTTTGTCAGCGTTTCTGACAAAACTAGGATTGATATTGATTTGCATTGGACTCGTGCGAGTAATCACTGGGAAACTCGCAGAGTACCGAGTCCTGCGAGTCCATTACTACTCGCCGAGTAACGAGTCCTAGCGAGTAGATACGCCCATCCCTAAGTGTGATGCCTCGGGTCGGTACAAGTTCATAAATACCAAACATGTATACTTTTACTGTTATCTAAGTGGTGAAAAAAAGTTCAGAAGTTTGAAAAAAAAAAAGAATGGCATTTTTTGCGCCCTGTACTGCATCCCATAGAGTTCTCAATTTTCGGGATCTGGGCTGTGTGATGGCTTATTTTTTGCGGCTTGTACTGATGTTTCTAATGATACCAATTTTTTAGATGACCTATTTTGAGCTGGCCTAGGAAATCAGTCCTACTAGTGGTGTTGATGCCAACTACTTATGGGGTGAACTGCCACCTAAAACATGGGACATAATCTCAGTGATGCATGACAGGTTGCCAAGTCATCTGGATGTGCCAAGGAACAGAAAAAGCCAGCAGTAGGAAGGTGGCTCACATCCAGTGCTATATCTAGAAGGGGAAAGTAAAGTGGCTTGTTGACATTGCACTCAACCCATAGCAGCAAATATATAAATCAGATGCCTGATCAACTCTTCAAAGATTCATGTTAATCTCACCTTAGCTATGACTCATATGAATACTATATGTAGCTTAGGGTGCTTTCACATAGCGTTTTTCTGGGATCCGTGGCTGTCCATTGTAAAACAGACAGCCACGGATCTGATTTGGCCCCCATGTATCCCCATGGGTGATGGATCTCATCGAATTTGGCCTAATTGCCATCCGATTTGTGTCAGATCCGATTTGCGCCCAAATTGGACTCAATCAAATCCGACGGGATCCGCGCCAGTTAACATGGGGGCCTATGAGCGCGGGTCCGAGGAAACAGTTGATCGCTCCTCAGACCCGATTTTTAGTGTACTGAGCATGCTCAGTACACTAAAACTGCTGTGTGCCGTCAAATTTCACTTCCGCAATGTGTAATATACATTGCAGAAGTGAAATTAAGTAAAAGCAAGGGTTAAAAATAAAAAATATGTATTCTCACCTGTCCTGCAATTCCGCGATGTTGGCATCTAGCTCCCAGTACAGGACCTGGGGTTGCTTGGCAACCCAATCAGCTGATCGGGTCACATGACCGGTTACCGTGGTAACCGGTCATGTGACCGATGATACTGATCGGGTAGCCCCGCCCAGCCATTTCCTTCAACCATCGGGAGCTTGATGGAGGAGTCGGGGGATCGCTGGAAAGGTGAGAATACATATTTTTTTTATTTTTAACCCTTGCTTTTACTTAATTTCACTTCTGCAATATATTATATACATTGTGAGAGTGAAAGTGCCCCGCCGCCTCCTGTCAGCTGTTTTTTCTTTGTCCGGACCCGTGATAATCAAGGCCCCGGACACAGAAATAGCAGCTGGAGGTCACCTCCGATGGTGTCCTTTCCTGCCCGTGGGGTCCTGCAAAAAGTAGGATCCCACAGACAGGGAAAAAAACACTATGTGAAAGCATCCTTACCAACATTTATAGTGTAAATGTGATTGCATTGAAAAAAAAAAGCACAATATTGCACTGGTTGTAAATGATGGGTCACATAGCAGCTAAGATAATGCTTTTTTGTGCCATGACTTATTTTCTCACATTTTTCTGTGCTCTTTTAAAAACTGCATTTTTGGCTGTGTGGGTGTGAACAGTATCCCTCAGTGTCTGATAGCACTCTGTGCGTATTTCCACAGCTTCCCTACCCTCCCTGCTCTGCTGCAGTCATAGCTCCTGAGAGCACAGCTGATGGGGAGTAGTGTTATGTGCCAGCAGAGAAGGGGTTAACAGAGATCGTGACTGAGCAGAGAAGGTGCCAAATACAGATCAGAAGCTTGTGTCAACGAAACAGGAGTTTGCAGCGATTCTGAGATTGCTCAGCACTGTGCTGTAGCCTGAAGTAATCTGATACATTGAATCCTCACCAGCTGCAGTCAGGAGCTCGCACACCGTGTAGGCCACACCTTATCCCTTATATGGTTACATGCCCGTATTCAGTGTGAAGACGGATCTGACTGTATAATGAACATATGTCTGCGTCACACAGTGTAGTGGCGGAGACACCTTGTGGAAGGGTTGTTATGTGGTTTTCAACCAGATTTCACTTCTAAAGTATATTTGAAAGTTTACTAAAATCTCTTTCACTACATTATTGTTAAATAAACATTTAAACAGCGGTTACACTTTATGTCTTAACTTAAAGGTTTAGTCTCAACATATTTTTTTGCAATGGGTGGGATCATAGTGCAAGGTGCAGTCACAAAAGAGCTTACGTCCCAAAATTTACAGACATGTAGAGAGACATACATTACAGCATTCTTATCAACTACGATATTCCTTTTATTGCTTTCATTAGTATACGACTTCCCCTTAAATGCCCCCAATACACAATAAGTATAATTCGCCCACAGTGAATTCCTCCTCACAATTGTAAAATCACGGAACTGCACAGTGCAGCTCCATTAAGTGTGTAACCGCCACTGCCGGATAGTGCATATCAGCTTCTAGTCTTCTTTTGAGACCTTCCAAAGTCAGGACAGTCACAAGTGTGAGTGTGAGAGTCAGTAGGTATCTTATTGCTGCAATGTTTAAGCAAGTACCTCATCTGAGTAACGTTTCCACTGCTTAAAGAGAACCTGACAGCTAATACATGCTGCCCAATCCATGGGTAGACTGTATCAGGAACTGGCTGTATGAACTCAGTCACGTGTGTTTAACTCTGAAATACTGCAGCGTTTAGAGGAAAACATACTTTAAAACCCGCTGAGGACGGAGCCGAACTGGAGATAGTCGGACAAGTGAGTCCTGGGCGGCTTCTCCCCGCATGCTGCCCTGGAGTGACAGGTCTCTTTTTATACTGGCAAGTATGGAGATCCAGGGCAATGGTTGGGGGGAAGTCTCCAGGGACTAGCCTGTCCGACTAGTCTCCAGCACGGTTCGGTCCTCAGCAGCTTCTAAAGTATGTTTTCTTCTGAAATTCTGCAGCATTATCACCTGGAGACCTTGTCCATTTTTCAATGTGCCTCTGTAATGTATGTGAAGCATCAGATGCCAGACATAGAAATGTAGATATTAATAGGTGTGAGCGACTGGCCTCATGACCTTTTTTCTTTTGTAGTCTTCCATGCTGGACAGGACGTCTGCTGACTATATCATGTGCCGCTTTATATTCATGCAGATATTTCAGGATTCTATGTTCTATCAGACAAGACCTACAGTTATATACATCGTTGAAATGAAAGAAGCATACAGTGTACGTGGGAAGACCACAGATCATCTTACTGTTGATACAGCAACCAAATGCCGTTGACTACATTAGTTCACTGGGTGAAGGGATTACTCACATGACACCATGTGTAGGAGATGCCTTCTAGGAAAACAGTCAGGTCATGTACATTGCTTTGTGTAGACATTGTGTGTAAGATTGGCTATATGCCCAAGCTTGCTGTCAGTTAAATTCTCATTTTGATTGAGATATCTCCTCCTCTTATATACATGAATGATTAACTGATTGTACATGAGGGTTCAATAATAAGACATCACTACCAGCAGGTTATCTCCAAGGAGAACAAAACGATTGGGCATGTTAAAATCTAACATGCCCAACCCTTCTTTTCCCTAATCTGTTGTCAGGGGAGAGTTGGGATCCCCTCTTAAGGTTTCCCCTGAAATAAGACCTAGCATTATTTTACAGGATTTTTGGAATATGCTTGAAATATGAGCTCTACTACTCCAAATGTAAGCCCTAGTTACAGTTGGACCGGTGTAGGGGGTGGGGAGGGGTCAAACTTGTTACTGCTCAGGACCCCAAATGTTTCTAATTCGAGGTTAAAAATGCTTAAGGACCTCTGGTGACATCTTGGTCATGTGACCATGAGATCAACAAAAGTCTAGTGGTATTCTAGAGGAACTGAAGAGGAGGCAGGCTGGTATGCAGCCGCAGCATTAGAAGGAAGGGGAGGACTTGTCAGTTTCTCAGGTCTCCCACTCTCTTAGGGGCCCCCAGTTTTTTTAATCTGAGGTTAAGTCTCCTTAAGGACCTTTGGTGTCATCACGGCTATGTGACTATGAAGTCACCAAAGGTCCTTTAACCAATTAAAGTTAATTAAGTTAATTTAAGACTAACTGAAGAGGAGACAGACTGGTATGTACCATGTGTGTAGTGTATGTGTATGTGCAGTATATGTGTGATAACATGATTATGTTTCAACAAATGTTGATTTTTCATTCAAAAATATATATGAATTGTTGTTCATTGAAAAAAACAAACATTAATTGAAAATAAGCCTAACCCATCTTTCAAACAATAATAAAAGACCGTGTCTAATTTTCTGTAACGGTGACTGTCGAAGGAGCACCTATTTAACGAGAAGCAATCTCTCTTAACTTCCATATACGTATGAACCCTGGGCTTGGCTGAGTGTTCATATGTTTTCATTGGAGATTGCAATATAACCCAGTACTTCCTATCTTTTGGCTGAATGAAAGGACCAGGTTTGATGATGTTCTGTTTGAGAATCCTGGTGCATGCTGGATACTCAAGCAAGGCGTGATCGTGGGCAGAGGCTATGTTAATTGCCTCAGCCTTTGTCCCCACCATGAAAGTAAGCATCATCATTGATGTCCTTTTCAGGGGCTATGCTAGACCAGGGCCGGACTGGGACCAAAAAGCAGCGCTGGAAAACAGGCCACACCAGCCCACACACTATATAACCCATCAGCCCCGATCCGTAAATGTTGCTTTTACGTTGTCATGAACCTCACCACTTTCTTAAAAGAGTTATTTGAAGAGCCACATGTGAATGGTGCAGCAAAAGGAATAATCAACCACAGCTCCATTTACATGGTGCTCTTCAAAGCTCCATTTCTCAGGATTGTGGGGTTGCAGTGGTCAGCCACATACACACACAGCCAGCCACACACACAGCCTCAGACAGCCACACAGCCTCAGCCAACCACACAAAGACATACAGCCAGCCACACACAGCCAGTCACATGGACAGCCACACACACACAGCCACATACACACAGCCAGCCACCCACATACAGCCACACACATACAGCCAACCACATGGACAGCCACCAGCCACACAGCCAGCCAAATAGACAGCCACAGCCAGCCACACACAGACGCAGCCAGCCACATAGACAGCCACACACAGCCAAAGCCAGCCACACAACCAGCCACAGACGCAGTCAGCCACACAGCCACAGCCAGCCACACACACACAGCTACAGCCAGCCACACACAGACACACAGCCAGCCACATAGACAGCCACACACAGCCAGCCACATAGACAGCCACACACAGCCAGCCACACACATACAGCCATATAGATAGCCACCAGTCACATAGCCACAGCCATCCACACACACAGCCAGTCACACATACAGCCACAGCCAGCCACAAACAGCCAGCCACATAGACAGCCACACACATACAGCCAGCCACAAACAGCCACACACTGATACAGCCAGCCACAAACAGCTAGCCACAGACAGCCACACAGCCACAGCCAGCTGCACAAACAGCCAGCCACATAGACAGCCACAGCCAGCCACACACAAAAAGCCTGCCACATAGCCACACAGCCACAGCCAGCCACACACAGCCAGCCACAAACAGCTAGCCACATAGACAGCCACCGCCAGCCACACACAGAGCAACAGCCAGCCACACACAAACAGCCAGCTACACAGACACACAGCCACACACACGCAGCCTGCCACACACATACAGCCACAGCCAGCCACACACACACACAGCCAAAGACAGCCACACACAGCCACAGAGCCAGCAACATAGACAGCCATAGCCAGCCACACAAAGACACACAGCCAACCATACATCCAGCCAGCCACACACAGCCACAGCCAGCCACACAGACACACAGCCACACACATACAGCCACAGCCATAAACAGCCACACACACAGCAAAAACCAGCCACAGACACAGACAGCCACACACAAACAGCCATCCACATAGACAGCCACACACAACCACAGAGAAAGCAACATAGACAGCCATAGCCAGCCACACACAAACACACTGCAAACCACACAGCCAGCCACACTCACACAGCCACAGCCAGCCAGCCACAGCCAGCCAGCCACACAGACACAGCCAACCAACCACACACACAGAGCCACAGCCAGCCACACAAACAGCAACAACCAGCCACATAAACAGCCACCAAGCCCCAGCCACGCAGCCTCAGCCACACACAGACATATAGTCAGCCACACACAGCCACGCAGCCCCAGCCACACACAGACATACAGTCAGCCAGCCACAGCCATGCAGCCCCAGCCACACACAGAAACACAGTCAGCCACACACAGCCAGCCACGCAGCCCCAGCCACACAGCCCCAGTCACACACAAACAAGTGTCTCAGATGATAGTGAATGTGCCTTAGATGATAGTGAAGGTGCCTCAGAATCTGCGGCACTTCCACTAATATCATCTGAGGCTCAGATGACAGTGAAAGTGCCTCAGATGATAGAGAAAGTGCCTCTGACTGACAGTGAAAGTGCCTCAGAATCTGATGCACATTCACTCTCACTATCGTCTGAGGCACATTCACTATCATCTGAGGCACATTCACTATCATCTGAAGCATTTGCACTATCATCTGAGGCTTAGATGATAGTGAATGTGCCTCAGATGATAGTGAATGTGCCTCAAATGATAGTGAATGTGTCTCAGATGATGGAGAAAGTGCCTCAGATGATGGAGAAAGTGCCTCAGATGATAGTGAATGTGTCTCAGATGATGGAGAAAGTGCCTCAGATGACAGTGAATGTGCCTCAGATGATAAAGTGCCTCAGATTATAGAGAATGTGCCTCAAATGATGGAGAAAGTGCCTCAGATGATAGTGAATGTGCCTCAGATGATAGAGAAAGTGCCTCAGATGATGGAGAAAGTGCCTCAGATGACAGAGAATGTGCCTCAGATGATAGTGAATGTGCCTCAGATGATAGAGAATGTGCCTCAGATGATGGAGAAAGTGCCTCAGATGATGGAGAAAGTGCCTCAGATGATAGTGAATTGTCCTCAGATGATAGTGAATGTGCCTCAGATGATGGAGAAAGTGCCTCAGATGATGGAGAAAGTGCCTCAGATGATGAAGTGCCTCAGATGATGAGAAGTGCCTCAGATGATGAAGTGCCTCAGATGATGAAAGTGCCTCAGATGATAGAGTGCCTCAGATGAAGTGAATGTGCTCAGATGATAGGAAAGTTGCTCAGATGATGAGAGAAAGTGAATGTAGAAAGTGCCTCAGATGACGAGAATGTGCCTCAGATGATAGAAAGTGCCAGAGATAGAGATGTCCTCAGATGATGAGAAGTGCCTCAGATGATGGGTTGATGAGAATGTATATAGTGTGCCTCAGATGATAGGAATGTGCTCAGATGAAGTGAAGTGTCGATCCTCAGATGATGGAGAAAGTGCCTCAGAATGATGAAGAAAGTGCTCAGATGATAGGAGAAAGTGCCTCAGATGACATGTAATGACGTGATTCTAATGATGTGATGTGTTCGATGATGAAAATGCTAGATGATGAGAAGTGCTAATGTAGAAAGTGCTCAGATGACAGTGATGTGCCTCAGATGATAGTGAATGTGCTCAGATGATGGAGAAAGTGCCTCAGATGATGGAGAAAGTGCCTTAGATGATAGTGAATGTGTCTCAGATGATGGAGAAAGTGCCTCAGATGACAGTGAATGTGCCTCAGATGATAAAGTGCCTCAGATTATAGAGAATGTGCCTCAAATGATGGAGAAAGTGCCTCAGATGATAGTGAATGTGCCTCAGATGATAGAGAAAGTGCCTCAGATGATGGAGAAAGTGCCTCAGATGATGGAGAAAGTGCCTCAGATGATAGAGAAAGTGCCTCAGATGACAGTGAATGTGCCTCAGATGATAGTAAATGTGCTTCAGATGATGGAGAAAGTGCCTCAGATGATGGAGAAATGCCTCAGATGATGGAGAAAGTGCCTCAGATGATAGAGAAAGTGCCTCAGATGACAGTGAATGTGCCTCAGATGACAGTGAATGTGTCTCAGATGATAGTGAATGTGCCTCAGATGATAGTGAATGTGCCTCAGATGATAGTGAATGTGCCTCAGATGATAGAGAAAGTGCCTCAGATGATAAAGTGCCTCAGATGATAGAGAATGTGCCTCAGATGATAGAGAATGTGCCTCAGATGATAGAGAATGTGCCTCAGATGATAGAGAATGTGCCTCAGATGATGGAGAAAGTGCCTCAGATGATAGTGAATGTGTCTCAGATGATAGTGAATGTGTCTCAGATGATGGAGAAAGTGCCTCAGATGATAGAGAAAGTGCCTCAGATGATAGAGAATGTGCCTCAGATGATGGAGAAAGTGCCTCAGATGATAGTGAATGTGTCTCAGATGATAGAGAATGTGCCTCAGATGATAGAGAAAGTGCCTCAGATGATAGAGAAAGTGCCTCAGATGATAGAGAATGTGCCTCAGATGATGGAGAAAGTGCCTCAGATGATAGAGAATGTGTCTCAGATGATGGAGAAAGTGCCTCAGATGATAGAGAAAGTGCCTCAGATGATAGAGAATGTGCCTCAGATGATGGAGAAAGTGCCTCAGATGATAGTGAATGTGTCTCAGATGATGGAGAAAGTGCCTCAGATGATAGAGAAAGTGCCTCAGATGATAATGTGCCTCAGATGATGGAGAAAGTGCCTCAGATGATAGTGAATGTGTCTCAGATGATGGAGAAAGTGCCTCAGATGATAGTGAATGTGTCTCAGATGATGGAGAAAGTGCCTCAGATGATAGTGAATGTGCCTCAGATGATGGAGAAAGTGCCTCAGAATCTGAGGCACATTCACTATCACCTGAAGCATTTGCACTATCATCTGAGGCTCACACATACACACACATATACATACACACACATACACATACACACACACTCACACACACACTCACACATACACACACACACACATACACTCACACACACATATACACACACATACATACACAATCATACACACATATACACATACACACAATCAGACATACACACACCTTCACACATACACACAGACTCACACATACACACTCACACACACACATATACACACACACACACACATACATACACATACACTCACACATACACACACATATACATACACACACATACACACGCACACACACACACACACACATACACACTCACACACACACACTCACACATACTCACACATACACACACTGACACACACATATACACATACACACACTAACACATATACACACATATACACATACCCACACTCACACACACACACACTCACACATACACACACACATATACACATACACACACTCACACACACATAACACACATACCCACACATACACATATTCACACATACACATACACACACATACTCACACATACACACAAACACGCACACACACACATATACACATACACACACTCACACACATACACACTCACAAATACACACACACACACACACACACACACACATACACACACATTCACACATTAGTGAAAGTGTCTCAGACAGTGAAAAATACCTTGCCTTGTGCCTCCCTCGGCTTGCTGTCCCGCACTGGCAGCTGACAGGTCACAGGAGCGAGGAGGAGACTGTCCGCTGCCGGCCCAGCCGCCACTGCCTGGTTCAGGTCAGCTCCCACCACCTTCTAATGGCCAGCGTTGTTATGGGTTTCTCCACCCTCAAAGAACGTGCTGTCACTGTGTGATTTCGTCACACAGCACAGCACAGCACTGAAGGATATTGTGTGGTCCGCCCTCAGCCGCTGATTGGTGTGCGTCTCAGTGCGACTTCACTGTGCGACACTGCAACTGGCTCACTCTCATTATGATGCATAATACCGGCGGGCGGCGCGGCGGCATTGCCGGCAACTTGGCGGCCGGCCCCGCTCCCCGCTATACCGGCAGGCGGTGCGGCGGCATTGCCGGCAAATTGGCGGCCGGTCCCGCTCCCCACTATGCCGGCGGCCGGTGCCGGCCGCAAAATCATTTATACAGCCAGACCGGCTGCGGCGGTAGGAGCGGGCGGCCCCCGCACCCCGCCACCGGCCGGCCCATAGGGAGAAGTCCCGGTCCTCCCGCCTGTCAGTCCGGGCCTGTGCTAGACCCTGATCTGAGCATGCATCAGTTGTCAATTCTGACATATGCTCAGCAGGATTTTGTCACTGTGTGATATTCTTTTTAGTCCACAATGACAGTGCGCTCCCTCGTCAGCTCTGATGAGAAAAGAAAAGCTGGCAAGATAACTATAACGTGTCTGAAGCCACAGACTCAAAAATGCTACCTCGGACAGACTTGTCATAAACCACTCAGTGTGATACAATCTAGAGTAACTCTGACAATCTCTTTACAGGGATGTGGATTTACAACAGGGTCCAGTGGATTGCTACCCATGGAAGAGCAGCTTCCAGCAGTGAGCTGGAAACTTTAGTAAAGTGTGGTACCTTCTGATAGGTTGAAGCCAGGAGCTGACAACTTCAGCTGGACAGCACACACACCCATTGTGTCAGACTGGAAAGCACTGCAGGTCCCAGCTACTCTAGCTTTGATGGATGTACAGAGCCTGTGCTGTCCAGAGTTCCTGGTTCTGACATCTCCTCTAACACCAGCACCACCAACAGTGCGAATACGGTGACGCCTGACAGCAGAAATTGCAGGGGCAGGTTCTGGTGAAGATGTAACAATAGCATGTTATCGTTGTGCATTGGCCAGGGTCACACATACCATCCGTTTTTGACTTAAATCCGTTTTTGGGAACATTTTGGACATTTTTCTTTCAAAGTCCAAAAACGCATATGCGTTAACGCATGTGTCTGTGTGTTTGTCAAAAAACGCATGCGTTTTTAATGCAGCATCCCAAAAATGCTGCTAGCAGCGTTTTTGGGGTGCAGTAAAAAAAAGCATGTGTTTTTTAACATGGGGCCCTATGGGAGACGCATGCGTTAACGCATGGTACATATAGGCACCATGCGTTAATGCATATGCTTTTTTGGTGAAAAAATGACTTAAAGAGGACCTGTCACCAAAGCAGGCATGGTGATCTACTTACAGCACTGGATACAGCATGTCTGCAGCATCCAGACAAGGGGTCCATAAGCACTTGAGCAGCCCTGTACCCCGAGATAATACAGTTAGAAAACTTACATGCTACAGCCACTAAGGAGGTGGCTAGGGGCTGCAGCCAAGGGCAGATTCACTCCCCCTGCATGTGTAATCTGCCCACCGATGCCAATCATTCTCTCCCTGTCTCCAGCATTTAAACAGAGTTTTTTTTTCTCTCCCGTGTAGCCCCGCCCCCTGAGGGAGAGAATGATTGGCATCGGTGGGCAGATTACACAGGCAGGGGGTGTGAATCTGCCCTTGGCTGCAGCCCCTAGCCACCTCCTTAGTGGCTGTAGCATGTAAGTTTTCTAACTGTATTATCTCGGGGTACAGGACTGCTCAAGTGCTTATGGACCCCTTGTCTGGATGCTGCAGACATGCTGTATCCAGTGCTGTAATTAGATCACCATGCCTGCTTTGGTGACAGGTCCTCTTTAAGTCCAAAAATTTTCCAAAAACGTCTAGGACCTCAGGGGACACTATTGGCACCCTTAGAAAACCGGATCGGGTTTTCTAAGGGCACAAAAAAGCGCATGGGCATGTGTGACCCTGGCCAAAGAAAGATGTTACTTTCTTAAGTATACGGGTCCATGCTTTCTCTGCTTGCTGCATTCTTTCCTTACAATGCACACTGACATAGTGCTCTTTTGCCTGCTTGTCACCTCTCATTGGAGCTGGCAAGGGAGCGCACTGTCATTGTGCACTGAGAAAAGTATTGCTGTCACATCGCCATTGGACTCGGTGGCTGGTGTTCCTGCCTCGGCCGCTGGGAGGAGCCGGATTCCTTCGGCTGGTGGCGCCGATGATAGGAGGGCCTTGTCCTCATATGGAACTGCTCCCGCGACGTCTGCCTCTGTCGCTGAGCGCCGCTGTGTTTCCCCTCTGGGTGGTGTTGGTCGCAGAGGAAAGGGCCCTGCAGAGGTGTCCGTTAGGCGCAGCCTGCGTTCTTCTGTCAGAGGTGGCGTGGGTGGAGCCAGTCGTGCATCTCCATCTGGCCTGGATCTAGGGGCGGTCCGGATGAGGTCATCAGGTTGTGAGCTCCAGCCTATGGGAGGTAACCGTGCCCTTCAAGTACATTGGAGCCTGGCTTGCAGGCCGCCAGATATAGTTTTGGTTCCCCAGTGATAGTGTGTGTGTTTAGTTTCGTGTTTGACCTTTGCCTGGATTTTTGACTCTGCTACTGCCTGACGATTTTGTACCTTCGCTGCCCTCTCGGTTTTGACTCGGACTTCTGACTTCGTTTTTCGGGTCTTGAATTTCCCCTGGCGACCTCCCCGGCTCTGTTGCTCATATAGGCAGCTACCCCCTGGGCTCCGCTGTAATTCCAGATCCCTGTATAGGGGTTAAGGGTCTCGGGGTTTCTCGGGGTGCTGCCTACCAGCAGCTCGGCCTCACGGTGGATGGTCGTCACATTATATCTGGCCATACCATTCTTTATATATATATAGATAGACTATATATATATAAAGCATTCCTTTTACCTTTTTTTTTTCCCCTCTCCTTTTCCCAATGTTTTTTTTTTCTTTTCTCTGAGCTGTGTCTGCTGATTGCTCCCTTAAAGCACCTGTGTTTCCAGCTTCTCAGTCCTGTGGAGGAACACTCCCATCATCTCATTCAAACATGCTGTACAAGCCACAAGCTGGAGTCCACTGCATGACTACTGGAGATCAGAAGGCCTCATACCCTGGATGTCAGCACCTGGGGGTCTCTGGCTCTGCCTGCCCGGGTGCACAGGTATTGCCAGCGGATGCTGCCAAAGTTTTATTACCTATTTCTTTATCTTACCTTAAGAAATCTGTGTGTTTAGAGGCTTATGTTGACAGTGGTTCAGAGGGGAATTTCATAGATCTCCATGTACGGTAGCGAGAACTCTTGGTGTACCACTACTAAGGCTTAATGCCCCCATTAGAACCACTGCAGTTAATGGCACCCCCCTCATCCAGGGTGGAGTGGAATTTGTCACTAAGGAAGTGTCAATGCTGGTGGGGTCGTTACATGCTAAAAATGTGTCATTTTTTGCTATCAATAATCTATCATCTGCAGTAATCCTGGGCATGCCATGGTTACGTAAACATAACCCAGTCATAGACTGGCACTTGGGTGATATTGTGCGCTGGAGCCCAAAGTGTCAGGAAAATTGTATCTCGCTATCTGTAAACCAAGTGAAGGTCAAGACTCCTCCATTTGTGCCATATGCCTTTAGAGATTTTGAGGATGTGTTTTCTATTCAGGAATCAGAGAAATTACCCCCTCACAGAAAGTATGATTGCGCCATAGATTTGATACCTGCTTCTCGTCTCCCAAAGGGGAGAATATTTAACCTCTCTGGTCCTGAACGTCAGGCTATGAATGATTACATAGCAGACAGTCTGAGAAAAGGGTATATTAGACCATCCACCTCACCAGTAGGAGCTGGTTTCTTTTTTGTGGGAAAGAAAGATGGCGGCCTCAGACCTTGCATTGATTACCGCGAATTAAACGCGATCACTGTAAAAAACCAGTATCCTCTTCCACTCATCCCTGATCTTTATAATCAGCTGTTGGGAGCCAGGTATTTCACCAAACTGGACCTCAGGGAGCATATAACCTGGTCCGTATAAAAGAAGGCGATGAGTGGAAGACCGCGTTCAATACGCCTCTCGGCCATTTTGAGTATCTTGTAATGCCGTTCGGGTTAAGTAACGCACCTGCAGTGTTTCAGAATTTTGTCAATGATATTTTCAGAGATATCACTGGTGTATATGTGGTCGTGTATTTGGACGACATTCTGGTCTTTTCTCCTGGTCTTTGGTCACACGTCCGACATGTCCGTACTGTACTCCAGAGACTCAGAGAGCATTCTCTATTCGCCAAATTAGAGAAATGTGTCTTCATGGAGGAAGAGATAAATTTTTTGGGATATATTATATCGGCTAAAGGTTTTCGCATGGATCCTGCCAAAATTAAACCCATTAAGGAATGGGTACAACCCAAGTCTCTGAAGGCACTGCAGCGATTCTTGGGTTTCGCTAACTATTATCGTAAATTTATTAAAGGGTTTTCAGAGATAGCCAAACCTCTCACTGATTTGACACGTAAAGGGGCGGATGTGGTTAATTGGAAGCCTGAAGCCATTCATGCGTTTTCTAAGTTAAAAGAGTGTTTCTCCGCGGATCCAATATTGGTGCAGCCTGATTTGGACCGCCCCTTCATTGTAGAGGTAGATGCCTCTGAAGTTGGAGTGGGAGCAGTGCTATCACAAGGCACCGCATCTCTCACTCAACTTCGTCCGTGTGCCTTCTTTTCCCGAAAATTTTCCTCTACAGAGATGAATTATGATGTAGGTAATCGGGAATTGTTGGCAATCAAATGGGCCTTCGAGGAATGGCGCCACTTCCTCGAAGGCGCCAAACATAGGATTACCGTAATTACAGATCACAAAAATCTAACCTATTTGGAGTCAGCGAAAAGACTGAATCCTAGACAGGCTAGATGGGCTTGTTCTTCTCCAGATTCGATTTTGTGATCACTTTCAGACCGGGTACTAAAAATGTGAGGGCTAATGCCCTGTCTCGAAGTTTTTGCCCCTTACAAGTCGAGGACGTGGAACCGACTCCCATTTTAGCCAAGGGGATTATTGTCTCGGCTGTGTCTTTGGATCTTCTGGAAGAGATTCGTAGATCTCCAGAACAGGCCCCTGACACTACTCCTGCCCAGAAACTATTTGTCCCTACCAAATTCCGCCTCCAAGTTCTTAAGGAATCTCATGATTCCGTCCTCGCAGGGCATCCTGGTATCAATAACACCATCAGACTTGTAACCAGGAGTTTGTGGTGGCCAACCATAGTAAAGGACTGTAAGGAATATGTACTGGCTTGTGAAACCTGTGCTCGCGCTAAGTCTCCCCGCAACCGCCCTGCCGGGTTGCTCCAGTCCTTGCCTACCCCTGAGGGTCCTTGGACTCATATCTCCATGGATTTTATTACTGACCTGCCACTCTCAGAAGGGAAGACTTGTATCTGGGTAGTGGTAGACAGATTCAGCAAGCAGTGTCATTTTGTTCCGCTGTCCGGGTTACCTAATTCCGAGACCCTGAGCAAAGTATTCATTAATCATGTTGTGCGATTGCATGGTGTTCCTGTGAATATTGTTTCTGACAGGGGCACCCAGTTCGTTTCTAAGTTTTGGAGGGCATTCTGTAAACGGATTGGAATTGACTATTCCTTTTCTTCTGCCTATCACCCTGAAACCAATGGTCAAACCGAGCGCGCAAATCAAGCTCTCGAACAGTATCTACGTTGTTATGTCTCTGAGCATCAATCTGATTGGGTGGAACATCTGCCACTAGCAGAATTTGCCATGAATAACCAGTACCAGGAGTCCATCAAGACTACCCCTTTCTACTGTAATCATGGGCTGCACCCGCGCTTTTGTTCATTTTCTTCTAGGCTTTCTGACGTCCCTGGGGTAGAAAGGTCCGTAGATCAGTTAAAGACTATCTGGTCTGAAGTGAACAAAAACTTACAGGGGGCTCAGACTAGGCAGGCGTCTTCTGCTAATAAACGGCGCTCCAAGGGTCCGGACCTGGGAGTTGGGGACAAAGTTTGGTTGTCTACAAAAAATATCAAGCTCAAAGTGCCGTCTGCCAAACTAGGTCCCAGGTTTATTGGTCCGTATGAAATAATTGACGTGATTAACCCTGTAGCCTTTCGTCTGAAGCTCCCTCAATCATTCAAACTGCCCAATGTATTCCATAAATCCCTTCTCAAATTGTACCGATCTCCGATTCGTCCTGTCCGGTCCCCTCCTCCTCCGGTCTTGGTCGGGGGTGCCGTGGAATACGAAGTTCAACGGATCCTTGATTCCCGTTTAGTGAGAGGATCCGTGCAGTATCTGGTACATTGGAAGGGCTATGGTCCGGAGGAGAGGTCCTGGGTGCCTGCCAGTAATATCCATGCCAAGGGTTTGATCAGGAAGTTTCATCTTCTTCATCCCAATAAACCGGGTTTTGTGGGTCCGGAGGCCCCTCGTAGAGGGGGGGGTACTGTCACATCGCCATTGGACTCGGTGGCTGGTGTTCCTGCCTCGGCCGCTGGGAGGAGCTGGATTCCTTCGGCTGGTGGCGCCGGTGATAGGAGGGCCTTGTCCTCATATGGAACTGCTCCCGCGACGTCTGCCTCTGTCGCTGAGCGCCGCTGTGTTTCCCCTCTGGGTGGTGTTGGTCGCAGAGGAAAGGGCCCTGCAGAGGTGTCCGTTAGGCGCAGCCTGCGTTCTTCTGTCAGAGGTGGCGTGGGTGGAGCCAGTCGTGCATCTCCATCTGGCCTGGATCTAGGGGCGGTCCGGATGAGGTCATTAGGTTGTGAGCTCCAGCCTATGGGAGGTAACCGTGCCCTTCAAGTACATTGGAGCCTGGCTTGCAGGCCGCCAGATATAGTTTTGGTTCCCCAGTGATAGTGTGTGTGTTTAGTTTCGTGTTTGACCTTTGCCTGGATTTTTGACTCTGCTACTGCCTGACGATTTTGTACCTTCGCTGCCCTCTCGGTTTTGACTCGGACTTCTGACTTCGTTTTTCGGGTCTTGATTTTCCCCTGGCGACCTCCCCGGCTCTGTTGCTCATATAGGCAGCTACCCCCTGGGCTCCGCTGTAATTCCAGATCCCTGTATAGGGGTTAAGGGTCTCGGGGTTTCTCGGGGTGCTGCCTACCAGCAGCTCGGCCTCACGGTGGATGGTCGTCACAATTGCACTGTGATAAGATCCTACTCAGCATTCGTCCGAATTGACAACCTACGCATGCACATTAGAGCTGTGACTAGCCCAGCCCCTAAAACATACATCACTAATGATGCTTCGCTTCAGGGTGGAGCCAGAGATTGCGGCAGTCACAGCAGCCTCTGAACCCAGATGAGGACCCATTTGAGACTCCCAGCATGCACTGCCATTTTTAAACAAAATGTCATCAAACGTGAACTAGGTAAAATAATTAAAGCAGTTAGATTAGAGCGGAAACGATAGGGATGTTTTAATTAAAGCTATTATATTAATTCAATAAATAGTATTTAGGAAGAAAATCATTTTTCTAGTTTGGGACTGCTCCTTTAATTAAGCATCCACAATCTCTCCCCACACCACCTGTGACTCCATCAGTCAGGAGGATGTGTGGAGGAGGTCCCAATACACATTAGATGGTCAGCCAGACCCTCTACAATTTAATGCATGTAACGCGTTGATTAGGAGCCAGAACTCCTAATGGTTGGTAGGGGATCAATACTTATTTCTCTCTCTGCAAAATGCAAATACATTTATATAATTTAGACTGATATTTTCTGGATTTTATTTTTGATATTTTCTCTATCACTGTTAAACTTAACCTACCCTTAAAATTATGGACTGTTCATGTCTTTGCCAGTGGGCAAACTAACAAAATCAGCAAGGGACCAAATAATTATTTCCTTTACTCTGTGTTAGGGTCAACATACTTTGCTGAGGGGGGTACAGCAGAGTTAACACAGCATGCGTGTGGGGGGTACTGTGCAGGAATTCACTGTAGGGTTATCCTACCATGTGTGTGGAGGGTACTGTGGAGACCTTCTCCATGGGGGTATAATACTGTGTTTGCAGGGCACTTTTGTTGGCTTCATACTTTATGGAGGCAATGAAAGGGTAATATAGGGGCTTCAATTATAGAAAAATTACTTTGTAAGGCCTGCAGAATTGTGAGATATGTTCTTCAGTGACTCCGTTGAATAATATTTTTTTTTGTGGGGGGTGCTCTGTGGCCCCATGATTTCTATGTAGGCCCTTGTATTTGAGATGTTTTGTTTCTTCTAAGCAGGTAGACTGGGTGGAGTGTCTGCCTCTTGCCAGGTTTTCTCTAAATAACTGTACCTCTTACGGCTACCGGTACCTCATCTTTTTTTTTGCTGAAGGGGTTTTCATCCAGATTTTGTGAACTTTTCAAAGTTACTGTCCTCCATGCCAAATGAGGAGAGATTTTCTTTTTTACAATTTTTTAAGGATCTGGAAGTAGGTTGAAAGGGTTCTTTTGGTATCTGGAGAACGGGCCAAAAGAGGTGCTAACCGCAGACGTAAGAAGGCTCCTTTCTTTAAGGTGTAGGATTTTTTGTGGTTCTCAAAAAATCTGTCCTTAAAGGTCACCTCTAGGAAGTTTGCATGTAAATTTGTAGGTCCTTATAAAATTATTAAAATTCTAAATCCAGTAATGGTTAATTTGCAACTTCCTGTTGCTTGGAGGATCAATAATTGTTTACATTCTTCCATTTTAAAAAAAGTTTTAGAGGACAAACGGTCCTCAAGACATAATTGAGGTGGCTTTGGAAGGGGATCGGGAGTTTGAGGTAGAGTGAGTTCTGGGTTCCAGGATTGTCAGCCGCTGTCTACAGTATCTTGTTAAGTGGAAAGGTTATGGTCCTGAAGATAACACCTGGGTTGATTCAGAGGATAATCATGCAAAACACATGGTAAAGGAGTTACGTCAGCGACATCGACATCAGATGGAAGAGTCTTCTGAAGGTCGAGTAGCCCCTCGTAGACAGGAATACTGCCAAGGCATGGTTTGGGGATTTGATTCCTGTGACCTATCAGTTCCTCTGTCTACACGCCTATTGTCTTTTCTTCCTTGTCCAAATGCTGATGGTTCCAATTCTCTCTGTACTCCTT
This sequence comes from Allobates femoralis, assembly GCA_033576535.1. Lineage (NCBI taxonomy): Eukaryota > Metazoa > Chordata > Amphibia > Anura > Aromobatidae > Allobates > Allobates femoralis. The sequence continues at coordinate 48,336,566 of JARQOC010000011.1, forward strand.
TCTTGATTTGTTCCTCTCCAGGTGTTTCTCATTTTCCCATTTTGGTCTGCTCTATCACATTCTGGGTTGGGTTTTTTATGTTCTCCTTTTACTTCACTAACTTGCTGGTTATACCTCTAGGTGGACTTGTATTTAGGAGTTCCACCCCTTCAGTTTAGGGGTTTACCTCATTAGTAAACACCAGTTTAGTTCCAGCAGTGAATCCGTTTATTTTTCTTCACCGCACATATCCCTTTCATCTCTTTTAGGTTTCTGGGAGGTTTTATAGCTCTCTTTAGCTTTCCCTCTCTATCTTTTATACAAACGTGTTTTACTTTGGGTTTTTGTATCTTCTTGCACACCTTCCTTTACCCTTGTTGGCATTGAATTGTGGCCTCTCCACTGGTACCTTAGGAGATATGAGAAACCTCTTTTAGGCAAGTGAGGTGTGAGGTTGTATTTTGAGTTGTGTTCTAGGCTATGCAGCGACCAGTTGGGTGCAGGTGCGCCGTCTCCCTATAGTAGATTTTCCCCTTCTCCATTACCTGTGTCTGAGAGTGTTAATGTTTGTAACATCACATTATCTTCTAAATGAGATCTCGTTATCGGAAAAGAAGGTGACTATTTAAACCTAGATTTTAAACAAAGGAAAAGTGTTTCCTAAAAGAACCCATATGTGTTGCCCGGTATCCATATCAAAGCAACAAATCATAATGAAATCTGATCTCATGAAAATCCAGTAAAAGAGAGAGAGAACTGAAAAAGAGCTATTCCTTCAAGACATGAACCTTAGATTTGATGTCACTTGAAATATTATTTTACATGCAGACACTAAACGGTTGGCGGGGCGTGAAGGTCAATCATCTTCTCTTCAAAGGATGTTAAGGAGTTGGACACAATTTATGGTGTGTAAACATAGCATCCCCATAGAAAAACTAGGACCGGCCAATTCATACATTTACAGATTAAAACTCTTTAATGTTTTCTTGTAGGAGGTGTTTTATGTTATGATTACAGTAAAAAGATATTAAGAAAACAGCTGTGACATATATTCTCCTAGAAAATCCTTTCAAATTGAAAGATGGCGACTGTGAGCTATTATGTTACACGTATGTTTTGCCCATTACATAAGCCTCCATTCAATTTATGTATGTGAAAATATGACCTATAATGGCAGTTACACTGTAAATATAATGAAAGAATGTGCTCCGACCCCCCTGGCTGTAGTTGTCCATCATTGTAACTTTGTGACAAAATGGGGTAAATTTATCCGAGTCGTAAATTTAAAAAAAAAAAAAAAAAAAGAAAAATTAATGAGAGCTTTGAAATGTACATGAAGTTTAGGGTCTTACAACAGAGTAACTAATTGTGACAGGCCAGACCTGGTTCAGCGCTTGTGACTATTTTAATGGGAAACTGCACTAGAGAATTAAACCTATTGTTTACCCCTTCATGACCTTGGAATTTTTCATTTTTCATTTTTGTTTTTTGCTCCCCTACTTCCAAGAGCCATCACTTTTTTATTTTTCCGTCAATATAGACATATTACGGCTTGTTTTTTGTGGGACGAGTTGTACTTTTATATGCAATAATTTACGTGTACAGGAAAATTGCAAAAAAATTGCAATAACACGTTTGCTTTTTGTGTATTTTAGTCGCCATATTCACTATACAGTAAAACCGACATGACGGGGTGATGCCCGGGGTCGGTACGAGTTCGTAGACACCCAACATGTATACCTTTACTGGTATCTAGGTGGTGAAAAAAAATTCAGAAGTTTGAAAAAAAAATCGACTTTTTGCGCCGTGTTCTGCGACCCGTAGCATTCTCATTTTTCGGGATCTGGCAGGGGCTGTCTGGTGGATGATACCCTGGGCAGCACTATTGGTATTGTAGCCCCGAAGTGAGGAGCGGGAAGGGGGGATGTGCTAGCGATGGAAGCCGAGTGAGGAGCAGGGAAGGGGGGGTGACTGAGGAGGGGGGTGGAGGATGTGCTAGTGATGGAAGCCGAGTGAGGAGCGGGGGGAAGACTACTGGCAGCCTGCGTCACTCATCGTCCTCCGCCTCACTTTCAGCCACGGCCCGCCGCCTTCTTCTCTGTCATTGCGACAGCAGCGTCCGCATAGAATGGCTGCGGCGGCCGCAAAGCACGACTGCACGGCCGCTATCTCTACAGTGGGCTGCCAAAAACATGGACAATGCCACCGTCCTGGGGGGGGCACATGCCCCCCTGCCACCTGGACCAGTCCGCCCCTGGGATCTGGGGCTGAGTGGTGGCTTATTTTTTGCGTCTTGAGCTAACGTTTTTAATGATACCATTGTTAATGGGATCCGCCGTTTTGATCGCCCGTTATTGCATTTTATAGCAATGTTGCGGCGACCAAAAAACTGGAATTTTGGTGTTTGGACCATTTTTTCCGTTACGGAGTTTAGGGCTCTCATTAACGGATTTAATATGATGATAGATCGGGCGATTCTGAATGCGATGATACCAAACGTGTATTTTTTTTTTAATACTTTTATTGTGATTGGGGGAAAAGAGGGGTGATTTGAACTTTTATATATTTTTTTTTTTTTACCATTTTGAAAACTAATTTTTTTATTAATTCTTATTTTTACACTGCCCTATAGAGAGGCACCCTGCTGCACAGGCTGATCGCTTCTGGGAGATACCGATGAGCTGTAGCTCTTGAGTATCTCCCAGAATTGCAGATGGGCTGTGGTTGGCAGCGCCTGCCAACCACAACCTGGAAGTGCTCAGTGACAGCGTCCGGGGTCTAGCCAGGACCCCGGGCTGTCACGTGAGCGCTGGAGATCCCGATTAATAAAATTGCAGTCTTCATATTTTCAACTGAAGCTTTTTAGATTCATATTTCATGTCCTTTCGTGTAAGGTTTGCAGCAGGTTCGTTATCAGCAGAGGCAGGATGACAAGTAGCAGCTCTATACACAGCTGATATCACAGAATCGCCCCAACACAATTGGTGATGTTGCAATTGACCTTGCCTTCCCCCTTTTCACAATGACCTTTGCACATGTTCATTAGACACTTCAATATAAAGCATAGGGTCCTGGTCTGACCATTGTGGCTAGTTTACATTGTGAGGCAGTGACAGGTGTCATATGCGAAGGGCGCTACTAGTGATGGCCGAACCTGCTGATACTCGGGATTGGCTGACTCCCTGGATTTTTTGTAAAGTCCGAGTTCGGGGCTGGACGTGACTAGAACTTGAATCCGAACCCTGATGCTTGGGCCCAAAATACTTGGGCCTTAGTAATGTGAGTGAAATCCACTCTCCTCTACGCCTTCCGAATTCCAAATAATAAAATATTAAATTATGTTTCAAGATCTCAATGGAAATCAAGCAAGCACATCCAAGCACGTGGTGTACCAAGTGACTTCTGACCTTTATTAGCTCATGTGCATAGTTTAAACAGGCAAAGAAAGGTTTGGCTTCAATCCATTAACCAATGAGAACAATAGGGGCGTGAACATTAATGTGATCTTCTCCGCCCACTCAGTGTTGTGTCACTATGACATCAGAACCTATAGACCAAATGCATGCTGACATCATGAAATGGCTTATGTTCTCTGACACTACGCTGAGAATCCCAGCCCCCAGTTGTCTGGTTTTACCATTAAATAAAAATAAAATAATGGGCTTCCATGTATTTTGACTGTCAGCCAAGGTAAAGTCAGGCAGCTGAGGGCTGCAGCCCGTAACTGTCCACTTTATCTGCACTGAGTATCAGAAATACTGCGAAGTGCTACATCATTTTTAAAAATTATTTATTTTTACACAACTATATGTGTGACGGACCCAACAGCGAATCACAGATGCTGTCACAAAGAATGGGCATCTGTGATTGGCTGCTGGAAGAGGCTGAAACCAGCCCATACATTCTACCATACTAGAATGTATGGGCTGATTGCAGATTAATCGAACAGCCAATCACAGACGCCCATTTTGTGTGACAGCGTCTGTGATTGGCTGTTATGCCATCTGCAGTGAATATCCCTGAAGATAATGAGCGGCCTGGAAGTAGACACAGCGGGATGGCACGCCGCGGGACATGGTAAGTATAATGACAATGTTTATTAATCATGTGCTTTGTCTTACAGCCCCCCTCGCCCCTGGACCTGAACTGTAACACGGATTTCCCATGGACAAACAATGCACAAACAATAGGTGTTTGGTACGGACCTCAAACTTTACAGTTTGGGTTTTCCAATCACTAATCACTACATATCCCCAGAATGTGCATGGAAACTTACTGAACCCGCTGGAGTGTGTTGTATTCACAGTTACTGCTGTGCGTGCAACACAAAAATAAAAGTAGGTGTGAACTTGGTCAAGATATTTGGTCAAGCCTGATTGGGGCTTTTGTTTTTGAAGTGATCTGTAAGATGGTAGTGGGATGGGTCTCTCCCTCCAGCCTAGGTCTTTCAAATGGCCCATGCCCAAGATTCCCATTTAATTCTGCAGCAAAGGGCAGGGTGTGTCTCAGTCCAATTTAGATTGTAGACATGCAGGTTCTGTTGCAGCAGGTCTGTGTAAGGCAGCCATCACACGGTGCAATATCTTGAACGATATCGTTTAAGCGATCTGCTTTTTGATCGCTTAAGCGATATCGTTTGTGCATCGTTACGTGCGATCAAGCGATTTTACAATGTAAAATCGCTTGATCGCTAGATCGCAGATATGAGAGCAGGACCTCATATCAAGCGATAAATGCTTGAACAATCTGCTTCATCGTGGTGTGTGACACCACGATGAACGATCTCCCAGTGGCACAGCCTATGCTGGGAGATGGTATCTATGGTAAACGTCGGGTTACTAAGCGGCGCTCGGCGCCTAGTAACCCGATGTGTACCATAGTTACCAGCGATCTTGCTGCTCCACATCGCTGGTGAGTCTGTTTGTGTGACATCTCACCAGCGATGTGAGCGATATCGTTAGCGATCGCGCGTGCACGTGATCGCTAACGATATCGCTCACAACATCTGTGTGTGTGACGGCCGCCTGAAAGTAAGGCCGGCTTCACACCACGATTTCTTGCTGACAGCCCCAGACAAAACAGAAATGGAAGGCAAATATGCCCTCCGATCCTGTTGTCTACCGGAATCATTAGTGCCCGCGGCTCCCGCTGTCCAAGTGCTGAAATTTCAGAACTGGACCTCTACAGGTGGTGAAATTTCAGCTGGCGGCTCTTTGAGCTGCGCTGTCCAGGTGCTGAACGAGCGTGGCTTGAATTTCAAAGTCGCCGCTCGTTCAGCACCCAGCGTCCTGGAACTGGTCCGATTTTTTGATGGATCCGGGGTGATCTGGCGCCCATTGACTCCCATATAATGGGGCGCTGGATCCGGGAGGATCCGATTTTGTCCGATTTTTGCCCGGACACAAAAAATGCTGCAAGCTCTAATTTTCTGGGGCAAAAAAACCAAAAAGAGCCGGATCCTCCTGGACTGACACAAAACCGGATGGCAAATCACTGCCATCCGGCCCCATAGGGATACTATGAGGCCAAACTCGGATCCAGGGCTGTCCGGTTCACACCGAAAATCGTGGTGTGAATCCAGCCTAACAAAGACCAGAGCTAGAAACAGGCAGGAGCCAAATGGACTCAGGAAGCCTGGTCCTGCATCCAAGCTTCTTACAGTGGTGCAGGTGTCAGATGGACTTTGCACAGGACGATACATGTGTGAACCGTCTGTGTTCCGGAAATCCAGGTCTGCTAAAGTGTGGTATTTGGAAACTAAAGACTTACCGTATATACTCGTGTATAAGCCGAGTTTTTCAGCCCAAAATTTGGGCTGAAAAGTCCCCCCCTCGGCTTATACACGGGTCTATACGGTAGACCCGTGTGGTGGGGCTGTGTCCCGGGGGCTGTGGAGGCTGGAGGAGGCGGGGGGAGGGCTGCTGTATGAGCGGCCCCATCACGTGGGGCCGCTCATTAAATATGCACTGCATCCCCCTGTCAATCAGCGGCAGGGGGATGCAGTTCATATAGCCCCCCAAAAGCTGGCACTGTCCCCCCTTGTAAGGGCCCCCCCCCCCGGTGCTTATACATTACCAGCCCGGTGTTCTGATCGGCGCCGCTCCTCGGTGCTTCTTCATCCTCCCGTCCTCGCTGGCTCCATCCGTGATCTCCGGCTGTCGCAGCGATGTGACGTCATCGCGCGACCGCTGGAGAACCCGGATGCAGCCAGCGCGGGAGGATGAAGACGCAGCACGGAGGAGCCGCGCTGATCAGAAAACCGGAATGGTAATGTATAAGTAGCGGGGGGGGGGCACTTACAAGGGGGGACAGTGCCAGCTTGTGGGGGCTGTTGGTACCCCCTGGGGGCTGTTGGTACCCCCAGGGGGCTGTTGGTACCCCCAGGGGGCTGCTGGGTACCCTCTGGGGGCTGTTGGTACCCCCAGGGGGCTGTTGGTACCCCCAGGGGGCTGCTGGGTACCCCCTGGGGGCTGCTGGGCACCCCCTGGGGGCTGTTGGTACCCCCAGGGGGATGTTGGTACCCCCAGGGGGCTGCTGGGTACCCCCTGGGGGCTGTTGGTACCCCAGGGGATGTTGGTACCCCTAGGGGGCTGCTGGGTACCCCCTGGGGGCTGTTGGTACCCCCAGGGGGCTGCTGGGTACCCCCTGGAGGCTGTTGGTACCCCCAGGGGGCTGTTGGTACCCCCAGGGGGCTGTTGGTACCCCCAGGGGGCTGCTGGGTACCCCCTGGGGGCTGTTGGTACCCCCAGGGGGCTGTTGGTACCCCCAGGGGGCTGTTGGTACCCCCAGGGGGCTGTTGGTACCCCCAGGGGGCTGCTGGGTACCCCCTGGGGGCTGCTGGGGACCCCCAGGGGGCCGCTGTATAACCCCTGGGGGGTGCTGTATAACCCCTGGGGGCTGCTGTATATACTGCTGAGGCCTGTATACCACTGGGGCTGCTGTATATACCACTGGGGCTGCTGTATATACCACTGGGGCTGCTGTATATACCACTGGGGCTGCTGGGGCTCCTGTATACTACCACTGGGGCTGCTGGGGCTGCTGTATACTACCATTGGGGCTGCTGTATACTACCACTGGGGCTGGTATATACTACCACTGGGGCTGCTATATACTACCACTGGGGCTGCTGGGGCTGCTATATACTACCACTGGGGCTGCTATATACTACCACTGGGGCTGCTGTATACTACCACTGGGGCTGCTGGGGCTGCTATATACTACCACTGGGGCTGCTGTATACTACCACTGGAGCTGCTGGGGCTGCTATATACTACCACTGGGGCTGCTGTATACTACTGCTGGGGCTGCTATATACTACCACTGGGGCTGCTATATACTACCACTGCGGCTGCTGTATACTACCACTGGGGCTGCTGGGGATGCTATATACTACCATTGGGGCTGCTGTATACTACCACTAGGGCTGCTGTATACTACCACTGGGGAGGCCTGTATACCACTGGGGGGGCCTGTATACCACACTGCTGGGGGCTGTATACCTGTGCTGGGGTCCACCCTCGGCTTATACACGAGTCAATAGATTTTCCCAGGTTTTGGGGGCAAAAGTAGGGGGGTCGGCTTATACACGAGTCAATAGGTTTTTCCAGATTTTTGGGGCAAAAGTAGGGGGGTCGGCTTATACACGGGTCGGCTTATACACGAGTATATACGGTAGTTTGAACTTTCTTCTGGGGTACTGCCTTACTTTTTGGCTAATGAAAAGCTGCTGCCTTGGAACATGTATACAGTGAAACAACAGGAAGATAAAGTGTGAAAAATCCTTCACACCATTTAAAAAAAAAAAAAAAAAGCCCTGTTAAACACATCTGGAGGCAGCTTATCTCTGGGAAACAAAAGAATCAGATGCTGAAATTTCAATTTATTCTCTCTCCTGATATCATCTGTTTGTGGTGAGTCAGGAATGGCCAAGATCACATATTGATGAATTCCTCTGATGTGTATGGGGGCCCTTACAATGACAATTTGTTAGCTATCTTGCTTTACTAACTTTTTTGCTTTTTTCTCTTTAATCTATTTTTATTAGTCATTATGTAATCATGAAATTGTCAAGACAACATCATTTCAACTTTCTCCATTAATGAACTTCTCAAATACACTAGTGCATCTCAATGAATTAGAATATCATCAAAAAGTCAATTTATTTCAGTAATTCAATACAAAAAGTGAAATGCATATATTATATAGTCATTACACACAGCGTGATCTATTTCAAGTGTTTATTTCTGTTAATGTTGATGATTATGGCTTACCACAAATGAAAACCCAAAGGTCATTATCTCAGAAATTAAAGTCGGGAGTCTGAAGGGTTAAAAACCGCTCTGCTGTATTCCATGAGACATTAAAGAGTGAATATAATATGGATTTATTAGTTAATGTGTTTCAGGGCTCCCAGAAACATCCTGAAACATGGCGATATGATATTGATTTTTGATGATATTCTAATTCTTAGAGATGCACTAGTATTCCTTGAAATCATCTCTCAGCTTAACCTTCAAATTTATGCTATCATTAGGAACATTTAGTGAGCTATAAGTTAACTCATATAGGCTTCATCTATAATTTTTCTTCCTTTTGTAATATCATTGGGTGCAGCAAGGCTACAACATCACCATTTACTCTAACACCTTCTAGGAGGCAAAGAGAAGAACTTACTATACTATATCCATGCTAAAGGGGACGGGAGGAAAAAGAGAGAAAGAGAGAAAGAGAGAAAGAGAGAGAAAGAGAGAAAGAGAGAAAGAAAGAACACAAAAAATATATAACTAAATAAATAAAAACATCTACTAAAAGTAAGGGGTAAAGGTAGAGGAAGGTAGAAAGGGAGAAAGAAAAGAAGGATAAGATAATAGCATATATTCATTTGTTTATAGCGCTATGAATTCAATAGTGCTTTACATACATTTGCAAAATGCTCCCAATGGGCTCACAATCTAAACATCCTATCAGTAGGTCTTTCAAGTATGGAGGAAATTGGAGTCCCCAGAGGAAACCCATGCAAACACGAGGAGAACATACAAACTTCTTGCAGATGATGTCCTTGGTGGGAATTGAACCCAGGACCCAGTGCTGCAAGGCTTCAGTTCTAACCACTAAGCCACCGTGCCACCCTAAGATAGGTACGAGGGTGGGGAGAGGGGGCAGGAACACGTCAAGAACCTCTCCCTAGCCCAAGCCGAATAAGAATTGACATTCGGAGGAGTCCATGAACAACACCCAGGGACCCAAATCAGAAGAAACCTGTCTATTGACCCATTAACCCATTAAAATTTTTAAAGCGAAAACGCTGGAATAACACTCAGACAGACGCTGGGTTGTCTTCTGCGTCTCTTTCCAGCTTTCTACTTGACTTGTATTGTGGAATATAGAACGTCTTCTGAGTCTGAAGAATGGTCAGGTCACTTCTTTTAGTCACTTGAAAACTGAAGCATTTAAAAGCTGAAGTTAAAAAGTTAAAAAATAAAGTATATTTTCACAATCCCTGTTAAATCACTGTTTGTGTTGGGGATACACGGCACCCTATGTCAATCACGCGTCTCTACTGCTAACCCCACTCCACTCTCACGGACACAGAGGCTACAGCTTTGACAGTTACAGATATCCTGCATAAGGCGTCCTGCTCACATGTATTCAATATATGAAGCATATTATACCAATATTTTTTGCTTTTACTATTGCATAGATATACAGACTGCAATAAAAATATCACCTTAAATAACCTAAGACTGTGAACAGTAAAACATTTCATATCATACAGCTGGCACGACGGAAGGAGCTGGCTCGCATCGTTCCAGGCAGGGTAAAGCTTAGTATTTGAGGTGGGTGCTGAACGCCAAAAAGATTATGATTATTTGTATAAAGTTCTAGGTGTGGCTATCCACAGAGAGAGCTGGAGTCAGAATACCATTCCATTCTATGCGAGGTCAAATTTCACTAATGACAATAAACGAGCCTACTCCCATCAGCATAAAAAAGCTTTATGTTATCCCTCCATTTGTTTTGGTTGCATGGCATGTTTCTTCAGGGATCTAGAAATCCAGTAGATGAAATATTACGTGTCTGGAACCCACAAACTTTGCAAACACAAGCCAACAAATATCGACAGGGTGATGATTAGCTATGTTTTTGCAGTATGGAAAATTTCACTGTTAAAGTATGTCTGAGAACACTATGGTAGCCACACTTCCAATAGTACTAGGATCCTCTCCATCCTGCTGCAAGCTGAACGAATATAGTCGCCTGCCCCCCACATCAGATTAGAAGATAAGCATTGCATCGTACAATGAGGACTGCTAGCTTTTTGTAGTAACCATTTTTTTCTCATAGGGGACTATATGGCTTCAGGATTTGATGCAACAGATCAATCCTGCTATGTGCCTACTATAGACTAGGATGTTATCTGGCTTAGAAGCTATTGTACTGGCCACTGATACATATACCATGTGCTGCCATTACTGTGTTCTATGTTCAATATAAGGACATCCAACTTGTCCTGATATTTTATCTCGCATAATGTAAGGACAGAACGCAAAAGTGACATCTGTTTGAAATGCGTGTCTGCTCTCCCTGCCTTTCACATTCTCTCCTTACAATGTGTAATGACAATGCTTGCCATCTCGTCACTGTCATGATGGTCTCTCTTACTTTGGAGACATGTCACAGGTTTGGGACCTGTGTCTCATTCCTGTATTGAGACTTCATTTTAAATGTGTTTCTTTCCTTTGGCAGTGTAGGAATTAATGTCAGTTTCTGTTGCTGCAATACTCCTTAGCTCTCTTCCCAGGTGTGGGTACTTTGTGATCACTCCCATCTCCTTTATATGGTCACATGTTCTAGTATTCCTTGCTGGTGCTTGAACTCCATTTCAGGCCTTACTACCTTAGTAGAAGGTGCTATTCTGGAGAAGCTGACCGTTGCCAACCCATCTGCTGCCTAAAGGCGTGAAGTTGTTTTGTTATTTTCCCTGTCTGTCTTTCCTTCTCTTGTTGATTTTAGTGCAGCGGTTGGGACTAGTGCTCCCTCCGGCCATCCCTCTGCAAGACATCTCACAATTTTGGACTTTTCAGAGCCTGTCAAATCTTTCTTCTGACCCATTTTGCCTAAGGAAAGGCATTTGCCTAATAATTAGGCACACCTTATATAGGGTGTTGATGTCATTACACCACACCCCTCATTACAGAGAAGCACATCACCTGATTTACTTAATTGGTAGTTGGCTCTCAAGCCTATACAGCTTGGAGTAGGACGACATGTATAAAAAGTATCATGTGATCAAAATACTCATTTGCCTAATAATTCTGCACACAGTGTAGATGTTTTTCTGTAACTCATGGATCTCTGTCCTATAGTTTATATTACAATGTAATATAATTCCACCTTGACAAGTGGAAACAAAAAACCTTTTTAAAAATTAACTTGTATATTTTGTATTTTGATCATTATTTTATAATAATTGTCCAACTGTGAGTTTATTCTTTACCTTTTATGCATAATAAAAAGATCAAGTTTAATTATTGTCTCGCTCAATATTTGTTCATGCAGTTTTCTGGCACTACCAGCATTGGAGCTTAGTAGATGTTACATGCGGCCAAGGACAAGCACTGAGTTAATAGCAGGTACTGATTAAACGATTGCGAGTCCATGGTAAAAGCCGAGCTTTCCTGGTTTAATCATTAGTCTGTATGATTAAAGTGATTTAATTTCAAGTGTATTTAAGGAATATCATGTGTAGAAAAAAACAAAGACTTTATTAGACTTGTGAATGGTGATTCATGGTGCTGTATTTGTGACATAGCCATATCAACAGTTATGGTACATTTACACACCGCTACCGAAAGGTAGAAACCACCGGGTGTCGCACGTGCACGCACGCGTTTCAACGGTTGCTAACGGTACCTGATACCGCAATTACACGCCGCTACAAGGTGCTCCACAGTAGGTTTTTTCAATCCCTGGAAGTACCGACGGGTGCCGCAGGTTACCTTCATTGGAGCACCTTCCCTCATTTACACGCCGCTACAACAAGGGAATATGGGCATGCATATTGTACGCCGTAACTACATAGGTGTGACAGAGTTGTGTATTACGCGACGCTCGTACGGTGATTGGACAATGCAATAACATCATGATTGGCCAGCCAACGCAGGGAGGCTGGCTAATACATGACGCTATAGCAAATGTGTAGTGTGACTGGTCAGATCGTTAAATATGCCGCCCTGTGCAGGGACAGCCAATGGGTACACAGTACTCCCCACCAATGATCGCTGATGGGGCGTGGTATACATGACGCTGTAGCACGCCCCAGGTAACTCAAATACCGTACCTGTGTCCCGATTACACGCTGCTACCATAGGGTTTATACCTCCTTGTTTTTGAGCAAGGCTGAAAGACAGGTATCCAAAGAGACAAGAAGGTGCTACCTGAATTACACAACGCAACCTCGAGGTGTTTTGAAGGTAAAAGGTACAATTGTCTCCGACACCCGGTGGTTTCTACCTTTCGATAGCGGCGTGTAAAGGTACCATAAATGAGATCGGAATTCTCCATTTACATTTTAACATTCAGTTGTGACTTTTGTCTAATTATTGACCTGATTGTATGGTTATTTGTGTTGGAATTGGTTACAAATTGCCAAAGATGTTTACATTTTGGAGATTACACGACTCGTACTAGTTGATTCTGAATGCTAGTCTTCTTAAGGGCCCGTTACACGCTACAATATTGTTAACAAAATCGTTAGTATGTCCCTATTTTTGGGGCGGAGCAACGACGTCATAACAATGTCGTTGCGTGTGACACGTTGATACGACCAGCGATAAGTCGGCTGATCGTTGATCGCAGGTTTATGAACCGGACCATAAATCAGTCGCTGATCGTCCGTTCAACCTGCAGCGTCTTTGTGTGTGTGACACCTTGATAACAATGTCGTTAACGACTTCGCCTATTCGGAACCGGAAGACGTAGGCAACCAAATGACCGAAAGTATCGTTCACTTGTCGCGGAATTGTTGCTGCGTCGTTCTCGATATCAGTACGTGTGACACCTCACTAGTGATCATTGAACATCGTTCCAGCGATGTAGGTCAAGTCGGATCGTTGGACGGTTTGCCAACACATTGAAGAGTGTAACCCAGGCTTTAGTAGATTTTACAGGTACAGTACCTAAATAAGGTTATTGAACAAGGAAAGTGGTAGAACAAATTTTGAAAAGTAGCTTGAGAGGACAACTTTAGCTTTCCATACACATTAGCTAGCAATGTAAGGTACTGTATATGGGCACCTTTTGTGTTTGGCTGACTGCTATCTATCCCCAATTCTTTCATGCATATGCAAACTCAAAAATCCAATTACCACACCATGAAAAGCACAAGTGCAACAGGATGGGAACTAATAACTCAGTGACTATATAAAAATAGTTTAAAAAAAAAGGAAGAAATATATATGCAACCTCAGTTTGCAGAAAGGGGATGTGATGTTTATGCATAGCTACAAGCAAAAAAGGCTTTCTCAGACAGACTAGGAACAAGCTGCTCTGTTAGGCAGAACCCCGAGAAACACTGACACCTTTTAACCCCTCTACAGGGATCTGGATTTACAGCAATGTCCAGGAGATTGCTCCCTATGGAACGGACTGCAGTCCAGAAACAGAGAAGTCACCAAGCAGGGTCAAAGCCGGGAGTTCAGCAAAAGTGTAGTCAGGGTGCCGGGTCAAAATCAAAATGGCAGCAAGGTTCAACATCGTAAGGCGGGAAAGGTGTCTAAAAAACAGGTTGAGGTAACACAGGAAAATATTATACAAGACAGGAGATTAGTCACGGGAATCAAAAGCTATTTCTTGCAGCTTCCAGTAAGAGGCTGAAGGTATTGGAAGGGAGTGGTGGTTTTCAATAGACTGAAGCTTAGGAGTTAATGACTTCAGCTGGACAGTATACACACACTCATCCACTCTATCAGACTGTGAAGCACTGCTGGTCCCAGACACTCTAACCTTAGAGGATGGGCAGAGCCTGCATTTTTAAGAGTTTCTGGCACAGATGTCTACTCTATCACAATCAATACCAACATATTGAATACGGCGGTGCCTGGTGACAGAAGCAGATGTTGCAGGAGCAGGCACTGGTGGGGATGGGACAGGGGAGTAATGTCTCAGTCACACCGGTCAATGTCAGGACGCGAATGATTGGCTTTCAACTATATTTAAAAGGGTTGTCCACTACTTGGACAAACACTTTTTATGTACTATATTCATCCAAGTAAAAAAGAAAAAAACTTCTATTCCCCTCGCGTACTTCAGTGATGTCATTGTTGTCTTATATCAGATGAGTGTTGGAGCCAAACAGCGGTCGCTAATGGACTGCTTCGCTCACATTTCCCTAGAATGAAACAACTGCGGCAAGTGTCAGCGCTGCAGCCCATAAGCGGCCACTGATTAGTTGCAGCACTCATCTGATATAACACAGCACCAACATCGCTGAAACAACGTCGGTATGGGAGGCGAGTATAGGGTTTTTGTCTTGTACTTGGGACTACAGCATTTAAGATGGGGCTGTCTAAGTAGTGGATGCCACCTTTAAGTTGCTTGATGTTCATTTATGGGACTGCTTACACAGTCACATGTGCAATGATGGGGCTAGAATAATCATTAATACAATCTATTTTGTTCACTTTTGCAGTATATGTTATTGGCAGTATACACAGGATAACATGCTGCTGATAACAATGATTATTCTGCATACGAAAGAATGATATCAGTCAAAAAATGAGTATTTTGTTTGATTGTCGCGTGTTCGCCTTTGCCAGTATGTTTATAGGGGCAGATAATGAAGAACGAGTGTTCTTATTAATGTTCATTTGCTGATTTGCAGCTTATGTAAAAGGGCCATAAGTGAATGATAGATACCTCTGAGACTGGCTTATTTCCTGGCAGAACAAGAGTACAAGGCGTTGTAATGCAACATGCCTGGTCCTTCTCTCCAACGACGATGGGGCATTATTTATGAAAAGTGTATGCTTAGAGGGGCTGTACACTACTTGGACAACCCCTTCTCATTCCCCATATTCACTGCCATAAAAATAAAAAAGCCAATATTCGCCTCCAGTGCAGGTGCGGTTCCACCGATGCGGGACCTTGCTTCCCAGGGCCCGTGTGAAGTTGTTTTGACATGTGAGCAACCAATCAGCATCAGCTTCCTTCTTCCCACCTTCGGACACAGCAGTTCTCAACAGAAAGTGAGTGACAGCTGCAGCTCTTAGGCCGGCTTCACACTTGCGCTCTCCACTGCTGCGTATTGCGGCGTTGAAGCGCAAGCTGAGCGCAGACACCGCGCGTCAAAATGTTTATCATGGGGACACATGGTGATGCACTCAGCTGCGCATTGCCGTGCACACCCATTCACTTCCCTGTGTGATTCACACATTCTCGTCCGCACCCTGAACGCGACAACTTAAGGGTATTGAGAGAGTTGACAAACCGACTAGAGGTGGTGACTGGTTAAAAGTACCGTACTTCTATTAGATAATGGAGTTTATTGTGCAGTTTCTTGCAGGTTTAAATTATCAGAACGATTATCTGTATTTCTATTGAGAATGTTGTAATTTTCTTTCCTTTTTCCACTCCCCTCCTTTTTTTCCTCTGTATGATACATATTTTTCTTATACTATATGAGAACACATTAATATTCACATGCATATTCAATGAAGGGATCAGTGTCATGTTGTGTGTGATTTCCGGGATATGCAGTATATATCAATATGTGCTATGCCTATGAGTAAGGACATTGATCCGAAACATGAAAGCCTGGGGCTACACTGCCCTTGAATATCTCTTCCTTAACCCCTTTTATGAAATGTTGAATAAAGTCTGACATTTTTCATTTTTATTTGGTGCTGGATCATCCATTCATCTCGGTCTTAAAATGCGCCAGTTTAAAAAAGTGGTTCTTTCTCTGTGATAACACTTTCTAATCTTAAGACTCTTTAGTCTATGTTTGTAGATCACCCACGCCAGGGTAATGGGATACTCGGAACCGGGATTTCAGTTCTCTTTGGGGGATTGCATGGTGGCTTACTCGGTACCGTGGTCCAATCAAAAAGGGGGAAAAAAGTATGTTTTTAAAAGGGATAATTATTATCGTGATGCCACCTGCGGGTTTCGGCTATTGATGGCTGTCGCTGCAATACAGTTCCTCTAGGGTTGGTGATAATGCAGCTAAGTTGGAAAGTCCTCCACGGGTAGGGCTAACCTCAGGGCAGCAGATGTTACAATGATGAGTTGGTATTGATGTTACAGCGCAGGGCTAATGGCGCAGCAATAAAGTTCACAAACACAGCAGGGTGCAGTCTTAAGCTCTTTACTCACAGTTCTGTTGGCCAGGTTACAATAATCGTCACCATTGTGACAGCCCTAAGTTCTTGGAGGAGGGGATCCAGCTAACTCCCGGGTAGCTTGGTGGCACTTAACTGGAACCCTCTCCACTGTCCTCTCTCAATCGTCTCTTTATGTGCTGGCTTCGCCCTCCTGCACTGTACCTCACACACAGAGCCCCAAGCCAGTCACCCCGGGTTTTGTCGGGCAACTTGCCCCTCTGTCCCCTAGACCCTACATGGCCACCTTTTCAGCAGGTGTGTGCGGATTAAAACACATCCATAGGTGTGTCTCTAATTAACTCAGATGTTGCCAATAAACCTCAGAAGCTAGCTTTCAAACACATGACATCATCATATGGGCTGTCCCAAATTGTTTAAAGTCACAGTAATCTTACATGAACAAAAAGTGGGTGGAGTCTGCAATAAAAGTAATTCTCACTTTATTTGTGCAAAATATTAAAATATATGAAAGGCCATGATAGCCGAGATGAGATTACATCTCCATTAGCATTGACTTTCATATATTTTAATGTGTGCTCCCTGAGGAAGGAGACGGGTCTGACTCCGAAACGTGTCAGATGCAATTAAAGCCACTTGCTACCAACAAATCCTTGGCCGTATCCTCTATCAGCAGCCCAGATCTGTTGAACACAGTCCTACATCCTCTTTTCTACTGCGGTTTCCGTTGATGTGTGGACCCTACAGTAGTCATGTTTACGTGCATGCCGGTTGTGTGCTACACAACCCGTCCAGGTGAGCAGTGTTTACTTATCACTTGTGTTTCTCATTGAGATAAGCCCCTTTTGCGCTCTCTTTCCTTTCAGTTCTACGTTATTGCTTTCGCAAGAAAGGTTGACATGTTGTGGATTTGAAACACGCTACATACGTCAGTTTATGCCGCGTAAAGAAAAAAAAAAGCACGGTGGGCGGAGATACTCTGCTGAGACTGTAAGACGCTGCATTTTTTGCTCAGTGAAAATATGGTTAAAAACTCACCAAAAAATTCATAGTGGGAATATAACTCCTTAAACATATGTCGGATCCTAAATGGAGGTTCAACTGCAGTAAGTAAATTAAGTTATTTTTTCCCTGCAGCCGCTGGCTTCTTCTCAACTGGACTATGATCAGTTGGTTCTCACTCACCGCCCTTACCCTGCACCCTGAGTGACATCCTGCTCAACACACACATCACACACATGTGCAGCCCACTGGGACAGGGTACACGGCACCGGACCGGGGTATCACGGGGATTTTCACGGCGGTCTTGGTCTGGACCGTGTCCCGAGCCCACAATTAAAGGGGTTATTTACAAGGATAGTCGTGAAGCCACCTACGGGTTGTGGTCAATGGGGACCACTGCTGCTGCTTGCTTCTGCCAGGAGGATGGACGGTGCTGCAGCCGGATGGATGAGCCCGCCGTAGGTCAGGCTGCTCCTGACAGGGTATATAACAGTTCAACATGCAAGGAAGCAAACACTGGAGACTCTGGCAGGGTTCACTGGGTTTTACTTAAGTTCTTCACAACTTTTCAGTACAGTTCACAGTTCAACCGGTTCACAAAGCTGTTTCAGTTTTCCACAAGTTAGCTCCACACTTTCAGTTAGCTCTACTGCAGCCAGGTTTCTGCCTTAAGACCCTTCTGCTTGATTCCTTTCAGGCCCTCCTAAACTTCTCTTCTCCATGTGTGCTGTATGGTAGGTCGCTCAGGTCCTTGTCAGCTTAACCCTGTGTACGGGTATGTCTAAGCTCTGGAGCCCTATGTGCAACTGTACTTCCTGCACTTGTGGTAGGATCTCTGAAATGGAATCAGAGTTCCCCACCGAAATGTCTGTGATCCGGCTTGTAGCTGCGGTCACCTCAGAGCTGACTCTCTGGTCCCGGCCTAGCCTTCCAGTGTAGCTCTATTTGAAGGACCCACCAGGCTCCTTCCTACCCGTGTGACTACGGCGTACATAGGGGATCCTTTCCTTTCAGTCGTTCTCTGTCACTGCTGCCGTTTTCCTCCGGATCCAGATGCACTGGTCCGGTGTAAGTTCTCCTCAGTCTTTACTGCTCAGCACCGTCTGGCCTACTCGGTCTTTGCTGTTCGGCACCCACTGGTATACTAACTACTACTTCCTGGTTTTCCCCTTATGTACCCGGTCCATCACCTTGACTACGTCCCACCCACTGTGACTGGCCCTACCACCCCTTGCCCGCCTAGAGTCCTGGGCTCCGGGTTGGGTCTTGTGTCTGTGGGTGTGTTTATGAAGGTGTTTGTAGAAAACTGTCTCCACCTTCTGGCTGCAGTTCTTACCTGTGGCCACCCTGGTCGCAGGGGCGCCACACACACATGCAGCAGAAACGGCTGTCAATCGAGGTGCAGGGGCAGGATTACAACACGATCACTGTATATTGAGCACTGACTGTTCCAGGCACTGCCCTGATGACTGATGATTGAAAGTGAGCACCTGCAGGGAGAACATAACCAAACTTCCAATGAGGATACCACATATGTTTACAATGGTATATATGTGCATATAATCTGTATCGCAGAAGTTAAATATCTTTAAATACCTGATGGGACCCTTTTCTAGCAGAAAAGTCTCTGCTACAGTTGATGTCGGTGTGACCACTGGACTCACCTTGTTCGACGTGGCTTCAGATCTCCTGCAGCAAATGTTTATCCATAGAGATAAATGTATAATTATTACTGCATACATCTCTGCAACTGTATGATGGTTTCTAGGTTGGAGGTTATGGCACAATATATAGTAAAAGGATGGGATTTATGGGTATAGTTTCTAGCCTCATATCAATGTCTGCAAATAATTAGCTTGGTTAACCGGCTTTTCATTCTTTCCTCATAAGACATTTTATGCAATTTGATATTGACAGACTGATAAGAAACCACATCATTGTTGAACTGGCGCCAGGTCTCGTTCAGTTACAGTGATATAATGTATATTTACTGTGTACTTGGTAAAGATATATGATAAAGTGGGGATAACATTAGTCAACCCTAAAGTAAAGAAACAAACTAGTTAGCAGAAGGCGTATAATGGAGGATCAACTCTTATTATATCACCTCCTCTCCTTAGAACTTATTTCTATCATAATTGTGTAAACCTGTGAAGGTTAGACAATATCCACGATAATTAGGGACGTAGCTATAGGGAAAGATGGATAGGGGCATAGATACAATTCGTGCAACCTGTGCAGTCGAATACGGACACAGTAAGTAAAGTGGGTTTATAACACCTCCAAATCTGCAAGCAGCTTTTGACACAGACACATTATTTATTTTTTATTTTAATGCCCTTCAGCTTGGTCTCAGGCCAGGCTACTTGATGGATGAATGCTCTGTAAGAAGATCGATCTTGTGCAGCCTAGATAGCTCCACCAGGGTCTTCTCCGCCGTTGTCTTGATTGTATCAAGCAATTGGGTTGCTGGTCTTCCTCTTCACCTTGTTTGTTCCATTCCTCCCACCATAATATCCTTCTCCAGTGATTGCTCTCTATGTATGATGTGTTCAAAGAAGACGATATAGCAACAAGGCATAAGAAGAATCAGTGACTTCAAAATGTGGTGCTGGAGAAGGATGTTATCAATACCATGGATGACAAGAAGAACAAATAAATTCATTTTGGAACAAATCAAGCCAGACATGTGGCTGCACTAAATCTCTGGCTGCATTACCCTCCCGGCTGCGTCTCACCTGTGGCTGCATCTTATCTCACCCGTGGCTGCACTGCATCCCTGGCTGCTTCTCACCCATGGCTGCACTACATCTCCGGCTGCATTACCCTCCTGGCTGCTTCTCACCCGTGGCTGCACCTCATCTCACCCGTGGCTGCACTGCATCCCTGGCTGCATCTCATCTCACCCGTGGATGCATCTCATCTCATCTCACCCGTGGCTGCATCTCATCTCATCTCACCCACGGCTGCATCTCATCTCACCTACGGCTGCATCTCATCTCATCTCACCCGTGGCAGCATCTCATCTCATCCGTGGCTGCATCTCATCTCATCCGTGGCTGCATCTCATCTCATCCGAGGCTGCATCTCATCTCATCCGTGGCTGCATCTCATCTCACCCATGGCTGCATCTCATCTCACCGTGGCTGCATCTCATCTCACCCGTGGCTGCACCTGCATCTTCATCTCACCAGTGACCCTATCTTCATCTCATCCTGTGCTGCATCTCATCCTGTGCCGCATCCTATTCCACCTGTGACTGCATCTCATCCCATCAAAGACTGCATCCCACCCCTGTTACATCTCATCCCCGGCTGCCTCTCGCCTCTGGCTGCTTCCTCCCCTGGCTGTATCCCACCCCCTTATCCCCGAACTGCATCTCCTCCCTGGACTAAACCTCATCACCTGGCCGCACCCCAACCACGGCCGACCACCTATCACCTGGAACTCACCCCTGCCACACCAGATCCCCGGCTACCTCTGCCCTCACCCACCTCTCCTCCCCTACTCACCCCACCATGTTCTTACTTCTTCTCACCTTCACCCCCATCCTTCTCCACTTTCTACTACCCCCACCCATCCCCCCACTGAGCAAAGAAATCCTACTCTCATCCTCCATCCTTCCTACCCACCTCACCCAATGCCCCACACTATTTCCCCACTTTCAACCCACCATCTCTAGGCTTACACGCCCACCATGCAAGCTCCCCTGCTCCCACCTCCTAACCCTCTCCCTGCTCCTCCTACTCTCCGGTGACATTTCCCCTAATCCTGGCCCACCCCACCATACCATCTCACTCCCCTCCACCCCACTCCAACGACCCACCACCAACCCCCGTAACCCCCTTAACCTCCGTCCCATTCCCCCCACCCCTGCCTCCCCTGTCCCCTTACCCGGCGCACTCTGGAACGCCCGCTCGGTCCGTAACAAACTTACACTTATCCATGACCTCTTCATCTCCAGAAAACTCTCCTTCCTCGGCCTCACAGAGACCTGGCTTACCCCCTCTGACATAACCTCCCCGGCTGCCCTCTCCTATGGTGGATTCACGCTCTCCCATACTCCCCGCCCCACCAACACCCGCGGCGGAGGCGTTGGCCTTCTTCTGGCCAATGACTGTTCCTTCTCCCCACTTACACCACCCCCCCTCCCCTCCTTCGAGGCACATGCTGTTCGCATCTACTCCCCCTGCAACCTCCAACAGACCGTTGTCTACCGCCCCCCTGGATCATCCTCTACCTTCTTTGACCACTTCACAACCTGGCTCCTCCACCTCCTCTCCTCCGACATCCCCACCATCATCATGGGTGACTTCAATATCCCCATCAACACCCCCAAAGCCACTGCCTCCAGACTCCTATCCCTCACCTCCTCCTTCGGCCTCTCCCAATGGATCTCCTCCGCCACACACACTGGCGGCCACACACTTGACCTAGTCTTCACCCGCCTCTTCTCCCTCATTGACCTCACACACTCAACCATCACCCACTCCGACCATAACCTACTGACATTCTCATCCCTCTCCCCCCCTACCACGCTACCCCCTCTCCGGACACTCCCCCACCCCCGCAGAAACCTTAGGCTCATAGACTTCCATTCACTCTCAGAATCCCTCCTCCCCCTCTCTGACTTGGCCTCTTCCCAAGACGCTGACTCTGCCGCCTCCCTTTACAACTCCACTCTCACCACAGCCCTCGACCAGGCTGCTCCCCTCATATTTAACACAACACGAGTACAACGACAACCCAGGCTCACGACCCTCACCAAAAAACTCAGACGGACGACTAGGGCAGCCGAGCAGAAATTGAAGAAATCCCACTCCGCAGAGCACTTCGCCCTATACAAGCGTTCCCTCAATACCTTCAAGACTGCCCTTGACTCCGCAAAACAAGCCTACTTCTCCTCCCTAATTACTGCTAAGTGAGACCGGACTCCTCCATCAGAATAAGCTAAGTATCTCACCCTTTCCCTACTACACTGATGTTATGCTTTGTGTCTCTTCCCTTGTGTATTCAGAGAGCTCTGCTCTACCATACCTCCACACAGGTGACCAGCTACTACCGCAGGCTGAGATATATAATACAGCTTTCCATGGGGTAACTATGTATATACAAATATACCTCATCTGTGACACAATGAATCTGCCTTATACAGACACAGCAGTTTTGCCCACTTCCATTCACTCCAGTGCATGATAACATATTACCTCTCACCATAGCCTCCCCTATCACCCTGGATACCATTAACTCCCTAACCACTAAGCTCTCATGCTTTATCCATACGGTTCATATAGCTTGGGGTCTGGTACCTCCGGGCACTTGCCCACTACCACACCATGGTAATAGCTATCCTCACTGTGACACCTTTTACTTATACTGCTGCCCTGATTCAATTTCACAGGAACCTCCCAAACAAGGTTACCCTTTATACCTACAGTGTGAACAACTATATCTCAAGCCTCAGCAACATAGGGTATGTCTAGCCACATTAGCATATCTATACCACCACTATCGCAATACCTCTATGAACTCACTAGTACGTTTGATCCTTTCTATCTTCATTGATCCTGTAAAACAAGCTGAGCCAATAGTCTTGTGCCATCACCATTGTATATACTAATTTAAACTATGAGACATTTTTCATTTGTATATATGTAGATACGTATATGACTTCACCTGTATACTGAAATCTTGTAAATACAGCAACCTTTGTGTTACTCACTGTAAATATTTTCAATGTTTTTCAGCGACTCTGTGAACAAGGCCAGTAATTTGGCCGAAACGTTAGCCTGTCGCTTCACCTTGAAATTGTAAATAAACTGTTCACTTGATACAAACACTTCCATCGCACGTGTGCATTGATGCTCGATATCCTATTGATTACGGGACCTTTGGCCCCTTTCAGTCGCACCGTGACTATCACTATACTTGAGTGCTAGCCTTCGAACTTCCTATACCCTCTAACTTGTACAGCGCCATGTATCCTAATGGCGCTATATAAATACCTAATAATAATAATAATGACATGTCACCTTAAGCAAAGATCACCAAGCTATGATTTGCCTACGTTAAATACTTTGGCCACAGCCACATTATTGGACTGCAAATGCTCCATATACTGTTCTTACCCAGGGGCCCTCTTCTGTCTGCATATGCCACTAGGGGTGGGGTGGACTAAGATAGCAGTTTCAACCCAAGTCTTAAATGGACCCACAAAGGAAACACCAGGATTCTAAAATCACACGTATTATGTGGGGAGTCTTGTATAGATATTACATCGACACTCAGGAGTTTAAAATTGATTCATTCTAATCAAGCAAATCACAGACTAAGTGACTTTCAAGGGACAATTATAGCATTAATTCACATTTTAGTGTGTTGCGCCACCAGTGCCCCAGCACTCCTTGTGTAAGGGACCCCAACATACTCACCATACTGGCTTACTGCTGATGTCCACCCCACCTGTCTCTGCACACTCATGGAGCCCACGCATGCACAGCAGGGCTCTCGGGAACGTGCTTAGGGTGTGAATGTGCTACATCTACCAGTCTAAAAGGGCCAGTGTAATCTAATCCAGAGTATTTCAGGCATCCTCCTCTATTGGAAGATGCCTGTTCAGCGTGTCTAATAAGTTGGCTTGGCTGTAGCTAGTTGTCAGGTCCCCCCTTGTCCTGTGCCTGGTTGTCGTGTATTCACCTGTATCTGTGTTCACTTCCTCTCAGTGACTTCCAGTCACTGCCAGCCTCTGCCATCTGCTGTGC
Source organism: Allobates femoralis (assembly GCA_033576535.1). Classification (NCBI taxonomy): domain Eukaryota; kingdom Metazoa; phylum Chordata; class Amphibia; order Anura; family Aromobatidae; genus Allobates; species Allobates femoralis. The sequence goes on from JARQOC010000011.1 coordinate 48,360,651, forward strand.
TCATCACTGCTGGCCAGTTACCGCCAGCATCTGCCATCTGCTGTGCTCACCTGTGCCTGCCATTTGCACTCAGTCTCTGTGTCCACATGTGTCTGCCAGCCACCACCAGCCTACGCCATCTGCTTTGCACTTCTGTACCTGCCTACCTCCATCATTATCCGCCATCTCTGCACCTGTGCCTATACTCTGTCCGTTAGCGCTAGCTGCTGGGGTTCCTTGATCCCCTGAAGCTGCCTCATGTCAGTAACCTACCAGCGTAAGCCTATCTCTACCTTGTGTGTCTTTAGTGTAGTATCGGTGGCCGCTCCAGGTCAGTGATTGGTACTTTTGCTCCAGTGGATCCACCTTCTCCAGGACTTGCCTCATCAGGCCTGACATACTGAACCTAGACTGAACTTATGAGTAGGTATTAGCAATGAGGCACTATATCTATTCCCATCTGTGCTTATCAGTCCCTTCATAAGCTGAAGTGGGCAGAACTGAATTTTACTTATCTACAGTTCACTTACTCTGAAATGATATCTCTTCCACAAATCAGAGCTTAATTTGGATCATTGTAGTATAAAATCAGTTGTGAATATACAGACGGTAACCTTAGGCAGTATTAGCCCTGCACGCTCTCCAAATTACATCAACACATATGTTCCATTTGACTGCATTAAAAAAAGTCCTAAAATCTTGCCGTTTTGACTCTGACCAATGAGACTCAAAAATAGTCTAACACTTCCTATTCTGCATAGATAACATTTCAATAATCATATGATTAGCCTGCAGTCACCAGTTGTCTGACTCCCGTCATTAGAGCAGTGGGTGATACTGCGTGCATCCGCTGGACTAGGCACTCTGCAATGATGGCGGAAAGCAGGGTCACGTGATAGGAGAGTCTACAAATGCTTTTTGGCTCCTCCATGTTTCTATATCCATATGACTAGTCAAGTCTTCATATCAAATATCTTGTCGAGAAACTGGCGGGAATTAATGCCATTTTTACTTTTCTATGCTTACTGCCCAACCTCCTCTAGACCAGGGATCTCAAACTCCAGTCCTCTAGGGCCACCAACAGGTCATGTTTTCAGGATTTCCTTAGTATTGCACAGGTGATAATTAAATTACCTGCACAATTGATGATTCCAACCCCAAGTATAAGGCTAAGGAAATCCTGAAAACATATCCTGTTGGCGGCCCTTGAAGCCTGGAGTTTGAGATCCCTCCTCTAGACTGTCTGTAACCTCTGCATTTTGCACCACTAGGCCTTACATTGCCAGAAAGGCCAGGAGACAATTTTGGCCCTTCTAAACGATAGTGCTATAGTTGATAAAAAAATTATACGGTAGGTGGGCTAATAGACTGAGTGACTAAATAAAGACAAAGTAAACATTGATTTGAAAAAAAAAATCAGAAGTACTTTCATTCCTTCCAGTGCGGCAGCATAATATTGGAGGGAAACTGATGTGAGAATGGATCCCATTGTTTGTATTAGGAGCACTCACATTTGTCCGATGGATCAGTGACTTTTGTATACCATTCAAAGAATTGGATCAAAAAATGACCGGCTACAGTTTTTTATTTGGCTTATTAGTTTTTTGGGTGAAAAAGCCAGATGACAACTTATTGTGCACCCCAAAACTTCTGACTATCCACCAAAACACAGAGAACCTTCAAGCGGAACCTGAAAACCCATCTCTTCAGAACAACCTACAGCCTATAATGACCACAATGTCACCTCACCACCAATGGACCTTGGTGCCCCACCACCACTGGACCAAGTGCTCAGTACTCCACCACCACTGGACCCGCTGCTGACCAGGGTCAATGTGCCACAGTGTCATCACTGCCCCCGGGTAGTGGTGTCACCAGAGAGCAACAAAGGGTATTCTCATCAGGCAACACACACACACAACACCAACACCTCCAAGCCAGAAGGGGGAGACAAAGCCCGGGTTCAGGGTGAACTTCCCTATATATTCTGGTCTGGAGAGGAGGAAGTTCAGTTCATTTCCTGGGAGGACTGTGAAGCAGACCTGGGTGTAAAGGAGCTGTGGTAAGCTCATCCCAAGGTCCACTGACTAACACCAGGCCTAAGGCTAGGGTCTAAGGAAAGGAGAGGAAGAAACAAGTGGAGGTTGAGCAGCCCCGTGCTCTCCCCAAAGAACAAGCGCATTGAACGGACACAGGGTCCGAGATTGTGCAGGGTCACACATCCCAGCAGTCAATGCCGGAAGGTGAGGGTTCCAGATTCCCAGCCACACTGTACCAAAAACACAGCAATGCATAGACTCCAGCAACACTGGCACCCAGGTGCAGGTTAGAGAAAGTGAAGGACTCGAGTTGCCTGTTATACTGGTACCCCGCAGGACGAGACAGGGCCAGCAGCCAAGCTTAAGCAACTGCAGGTGCCAAATTACAAGTGCAGCAAGGGAGCCAAAAGACCCGGCCGGGTGAGAATAACCCCAAGTTGCTCTCCAGCTTTTACCATCTGCTCTAGTAAAAGGGACTGAGAAAACTACAACAGTGAGTCTTCCTGTTAATTGCGCCTGTTGCCTATAATCCACAGCAGAGACTTCCACCTGCAGAGCCGCCGACTACCAGGCAACAAGCACTGCTGGAGAAGCTGCAGCGACAAAATAAGTGAACTGCACCGAACACAATCCCTCACCAGGCTCATTTATTACTACTACACCAGCCCTAGGGACCCTCAGCCCTACCCGAGGAGGGCTTACCATCCACGCTGCCCCAAGTCACCGACCACAGCAGGAATACGGCAGCGGTGGTTCTACTAACCACATACCCAAGGTGGCGTCACAACAAATCTACCTGTAAATACTCCCTTTATTTGCTGCATCTGGGATGATGGGCCTGGCACCCTGACATCCCCCATGAGACAGTATAGGCCCAGTCTCGAGTAGCCCGGTCCCTTCACCATTACTGGACCCGGTGCTCCACCATCACTGGACCCGGTGCTCCACCACTATTCAACCCGTCGCTCCACTACCACCAGAGAAGACCCAACCTACTGTCTCTCTGCCCACTGCACTGTAGAATGTAAGCCTGCAAGGGCAGGGTCCTCTTTCCTCCGTACCTGTCTGTTACTGTTAGACTGTTGGTTGTAGTTTTAACTTGTTCGTGTGTAACCCTTTCTCATGTACAGCACCATGAAGTCAATGGTGCTCTATAAATAAATAATAATAATAATATTCTATTTTGATATAATTTGTCATCAGTTGGAGCATAAAAAATGGCCTGGCTGTATGGAAACTGGACCTAAAAGAAGAACTGTACTCAGAAACTGAGCGGAAGAAGTCAATTTCCTGCAGAGTATAAGAATAAGCATTTGGCATAATGTAACAATATTCGCCCTGTGTTATATTCTGTCTTCCTGGATCTTGTCCGCTACAATGAAGAAACAGTATTGAGTATTCTGTGACTGATTATGAACAGAACAAATGCTGCGGGCCATTACCGTGCAAACCCTGATTATTCTAAGCCACTGGCTCTGAGCATTGTATTCCTGCGACCGACCACTGATCCATGATTCATCTTCTTTTTGCTGTTTTCCTTCTCATTATAACTTACTTTATGTCAAGCTGGATAAAGTCAGCGAGACAATCCGCCTCTCCGGCAACAAGGTATTTCTGATACATCCCAGATCATGTCACCATTTGTGGCCAGTATATGATACAAATGAAAGGGGAACTTGTATTCAAAGGGGGACTACTACGGGTCCATCTCAATAAATTAGAATATCATCAAAAAGTTAATTTATTTCAGTAATTTAATACATAAAGCGAAAAGCATATGTTATATAGACTCTTTACAGAGTGATCTATTTCTATTGTTTATTTCTGTTAATGTTGATGATTATGGCTTACTGCCAAGGAAAACCCAAAATTCCATTATCTCAGAATATTAGTATAATTAACACAAAGCACCTGCAAAGGCTTACTAAGTGTTTAACCCCTTCACCACCCAACCTGTTTTGACATTACTGATCTTGCCATTTTTTGGAATTCTGACCAGTGTCGTTTTATGAGGTTATAACTCTGGAACGCTTCAACCGATCCTAGTGATTCTGAGATTGTTTTCTCGTGACATATTGGGCTTCACGTTAGTTGTTAAATAAGGTCGATAATTTTTTTTTTTTTTTTTTTTTAATTTGGCATAAATTTAGAAAATTTAGCAATTTTCAAATTTTTCATTTTAATTCTGTTAAACCAGAGAGTTAAATCACACTAAATAGTTAATAAATAATATTTCCCACATGTCTACTGTACATCGGCACAATTTTGGAGGCAAAATTGTTCTTTGTTAGGAAGCTAAAAGACTTCAGAGTTCATCAGCAATTTCTCCAACAAAATTTACAAAGCCTCTTTTTTAAGGGACCACATCACATCTGAAGTGGCTTTGAGGGGCCTATATGGCAGAAAACACCCAAAAGTAACACCATTCCAAAAATTGCACCCCTCAAGCTACTCAAAACCCCATTCAAGAAGATTATCAACCCTTCATGTGCTTCAAAGGAACTAAAGCAACGTTCAAAGAAAAAATGAACATGTTACTTTTTCCAACAAAAACGTTACTTTAGCCTCAAATTATTGCATTTTCACAAGGGTAACAGGAGAAAATGGAGTCTAAAATTTGTTGTTCAATTTCTTCCAAGTACACTGATACCACATATGTGGTCAAAAATCACTGTTTGGGTGCATGGTACGGCTCCGAAGGGAAGGAGCGCCATTTGACTTTTTGAATGGAGAATTAGCTGGAATCATTAGCTGACACCATGTCATGTTTGCAATGCCCCTGATGTGCCAGCTGCCAATACAAACCTGGTATTAACCACTTTATTACCCAGTTTGCCATCGGCCCCAGGGCAACTGGAAGAGTCCGGGGTACAGCACCAGAAAATGGAACCTCTAATGAATGCTCTATTTTCTGGGGTGGCTGTGGGCTGCAATTCGCAGCGTGGGGGACGCAGAATGTTTGGGTCTCTCAACACTGAGGATTCCAGCCCCCAGCTGCCAAGTTATACCTGGCAACCAAAAATATGGCAAAACTCCATGTCGTTTTTTTTATTTGTAGAAATATTTTTTTTTTTAAAAGAGGTTGGGCTTCGCCATATTTTTGGTTGCCTGCCAGATATAACGAACTGCCACCCACCCCCAGCTGCCTAGTTTTACTTGGCTGGCAACCAAAAATACATTGGGGTTTTTTTTGAAAAAAAATACAATGTGAAGCTTGTCTGTATTTTTGGTTGCCAGCCAGGTACAACTTGGCAGCTGGTGGCTGGATCCTCAGCTTGGAGAGGCACAAGCGTTCTGGGCTTCCCATGCTGCAAATTGCAGCCCTGAGCTGCCCCAGGAAATGGAGCGTTCATTAAAGTGCCATTTTCTGGCACTGTACCCAGACTCTTCCAGTTGCCCTGGTGCCGGTGGCAAACTGGATAATAAAAGGGACTAATGCCAGTTTTTTTTATTCGCAGCTGGCACTAAGACTGAGATTCATAATGTCGGGCCAATGTTAGACCCGGTCATTAGAAATCTCTAGTAAATAGTAACAAAAATACACCACACAGAGAAAAATCTTTTTATTAGAAAAAAATACAAACATTAATTTAGACTCCATCTTTATTACCCCATATCTGTATCTGCCATACAGTGCACCATCACTGTGACCCCTGAGACTGTAGCAAGGGATCAAGGGTCCTCTTGTTGTAGTCTCTGGGGTCACACTGATGGTGCACTGTATGGCAATGATCTGCCTTACAGTGACTATCAGTGTGACAAACCCAAGTTGTCATGGCAATGTCAGGTTACCATGGTGATCGGCCTATCGCAATTTCATTACGATGGTCATTCACCGTGGGGAGAGGTAAGAGACCCTGCGCTCCCTCTCCCACAGAGCTAGGGCACAGTGATCACACAGATCACTGTGTCTGCCTGTCACATCACTCCTCCACAGCCTCTTCTCCATGCAGAGAGATGAGGCTGTAGAGGAGCAGAGGGCAGAAGCAGCAGGTGGGCGGGAAGCACAGAAGGGGAGGGAGATCAGGACTGGAGGGGAGTGGGAGGAGGAAGAGGGACGGTGGGCACAGCATGAGAGGGGCGGGCACAGGAGCGGGCACAGGACAAGGGGGGAGCGGACACACAAAGGGAGGAGAAGGAGGAAAAGGGGAAGGTGGGCACATGTGGCCTGCACCACCACCACCTGTCATATCGCTCCTTCGTAGCCTGATCTCCATGCAGGGACATCAGGCTGTGGAGGAGCAGTGGGCACAGGCGGACTGCATCGCTGCTATGCTTGAGCTGGTGGAAGTGATCACTCCCATTAGATCACTCCCATCAGTGCTGGAGGGGGTGATACCCATCCCCTTCAGTGCTCCATTTTATGGAAGGGGCTATGACAGCCCCTCCCATAGCTGAAGAGTGACGATTGCTGGGATTGGCTGTTCAACGGCCAATCACAGCGATCATGGGGGCGAGGTTGAGGTGGGGTGGGGAACCCACCCCCCTGGCATCAAGCTCCGGTATGTTGTCATAAGAATCACAGGATACTGGGGCATGATGGCGGTTAACGCAGGAATGGTGCTATGATCCCACCATGATGTTGTGGGATGTAACAGGTCGGGAAGTCACTTCAACCTATGATGTGCAATTACATCATAGGTAAGGAAGGGTTAAAATTAGTGGTGTAACTAGAGTCTGGTGGGCCCCGGTGCGAAGTTTAGACCTGCCCCACACCCCACGCACACGTTGGTCAGATGCATGTTCCCTGTGTAACGTTCTAAATACTCTAAAGACTCACAGATTGACCCTTCGTTATGTATTAATGTCACTGATCCTGCAATATATGGTCCTCCTACTGGTATGCCCTTATCGTGGTATGTATGTCCCCCGTCCAATCATCTGCACCATTCGGAAGCTTCAAAGCAGAACTTGAAAACCCACCTCTTCAGAAAGCTACAGCCTACAAAGACCCTGCTACCACCTCAACACCAGACCTACTGCAAACTCACCCAAACCTACTGTCTCCCTCCCCATTAGCCCGAACAATGTAAGCCTGCAAGGGCAAGGTCCTCTCCTGTCTGTACCAGTCTGTTTACTGTAATTTCCATCTATATTTTCTATGTAACTCCTTCCCATGTACAGCCCCAGGGAATCAATGGTTCTCCATAAATATTAATAATATATTAAGGGTTCTTGTGATAGAAAGTCCCCAATTGAAAGTCCCCAGTTACCACTGTAAGCAAAGGTGACTGGTAAAAGATGACACTGTATTGGGGGACTAGGTCATAACATTTATGCATTGTGTGTATCTTTTGTACGCAGATGTGGTGCCCCACCAGTCTGGTCACCACAAAGGGGTACTGCACTCAATAACAGGGTGTGGTATCTCACTCCAAAAGGAAAAAGGGATAGTGAACCCGGTCCCACCATACACACCCTAGGACCCAGGGGACTATGGGCAAACCCGGGGGGAGGGCCTAGTGAAAAGGGAACAAGGGAAGAACAGACAGTGGAAAGTTAGTTGGTTGTTAGTTGGTAGTAAGTGAGTAGTGAGTGAGAAACCAGAGTGACGGACGTGAAAACCAAGTGTGCAGGTGAAAACAGAGGGAACCCCAGGGGCACAGGCGGAGTGAGAACAGCTTGGGCACCCAGATTCGGGACTAGGATAGTCGGACGAGGGGTTGGTCAAAAACCAGGGAACCGGCTCTGAGCATGGCACGGACGCTGCATGCCCGAACCACCAAACTGGAGGCCATGCAATTTCCAGGAGTGGTGGCCGCAACCTGACACACCCGCTGAGAAGGCAACCGAACTAGGGTCAGGAGACAGATACCAGTCACAAGACAGAACTTGTGGCTGCTAGATCGGGGCACTGCGTGTGGAGGCACTGACAGGAGAGGCGAAGAAGTAACGCTGGGAGAGAGACCAGAGTACGAAGAGGCACATGAGGGGTCCCGGGCAAGCTATCCCAATTCATTACGGACAGAGCAGACTGGACTTGGTAGAGAGAAGCGCCTGGTGGACAATTGCAAGTGAAGTGAGTAACCCAGGTGCAAAATTCCAACACTGTGTGAGACTGTGTTATTCCCTGCCTGCGGAGCCGCTGACTGCCACGGCAGACAAGGTAAAGAGGGCCAGCGTGAATCCGGCCTGACAAAGCTATCGCTATACAACACATCTGCCACGAGGTTCCCACTCCACCTATGGGGAGCAATGGCATCAGGCTGCCGTACCAACAACCCCAGAGGTCTGACCTGCAGCGGCGGTCCATACTGACCGAAAACTTTACTCCCATCATAGACTCTTTAACCCAATATCCCCTGCCAGAACTGACTCCGACGTGGTCACGAAAGCCAGGTCTTGACCCCTGTGACTCCCCCGTCAGAACTCATAGCCTGGTTCCGAGTACCCCATGGCCCTGGGAGTGCGCGAGTCACAGACACCACGTGTCTCATTTTATATAGGGATCTCTAATAACTCATACTTTTTTTAGTGGTCAGTCTTCACTTCTCACATTTTAGCTGATACGGCATATGCAATAATAGGTGGAACTCAGTATTTAGATGATTCTGTATGGGGCGTAAAGTTGGAGATGTTGCGATGGTATCGAATTATCTGTCTATGTAGTTTTATGAGCCACTTAGGTTTTAAAAAGGACACTATTTGCAGTTGTGTTGGGGTAGATTTTTAGCCACAACTATGAGAAGGATCTCCCTATAACTGGGATCTTCTGTGCAGATTTACAGCTCATATTACCTCTTCCTGCAGGATATTCAGGCTGGTAGTCAGGGGCGTAACAGCTATGACCGGGCCCGGCGCTAGAGGGGCCTGGTGACCCCAGCGCATGCTTCAGTTGGAGTTTTTTCCTCTTCGAGGAAGCATATCCAGCTGAAATGCATCATGGTGCAGAGACCTGTTGGGTCCCTGCACTGCAATACAGGCTACTAACACACGCACAGTGGCTGTGAGCCATTGGAGGTGCAGTGACAGGGGCCCGTGCATGAGAGTGACGTCACTGTTATGCGCAGGCCCCCTGTCCATGCACTCTGATGTCAGATGCTGGGCTGGCCACTGTGTGCTTGCTACAGGAGGATGCCCATGGGGGCAGAGGAAAGGTGTGTGCAATGTTGTTGTTTTCACTTATGAGTTAGGGACAGAAGGGGGATAGAGATACAAGGATGTGAACCATTTAAACCAGGATGAAGACATATATACAAGGAGGAGGACCATATATACCAGGAAGTGGACACAAGGACGACCATAATATACAGGAGGAGGGAGGACAATTATACAAGGAAGAGGACCATATATACCAAGGAGGGGACATATATACCAGGAAGTGTACAGGGGCCCGTACATCTGACCGTGTGTGTGTGGGGGTTGGGGGGGATGATGTGGCACCCCAAATGGTCAGGCGTCACACCGGGGTACTGCACTTGTAAAAATGGTGTAATCTTCCCCATCTGCAGGTGGATGCTGGGCTCGTGGGTGGGACCCATTCCTGCACTCCCACACTAGAGTAGTGGTGGGAGGTTACTCCTGGGAAGGAGATATAGAGTTCAAAGAAGGAGATCAAAGAAGGAGATCAAAGAGTTAGTCGGAGTTAAGAGAGTTAGTAAGGAGTCGAAGAGGAGTGTGGAGTGAGTCGGGAGGTCTAACAGGACAGCTCCAGGCTGATTCTGAGGAAAGATGAAAGGGGATCCTGAGAGAGGGTGCCTGACGTGTGAGTCAGGGCCTGAGAGAGAAAGAGGGAACCCCAGCGTGGAGCGACCATACTCCAGGGAATTCCCCAGTCCACCACAGGAACGCCGGACCCAAGGTTACAGCCAGAGACCACCTCTGAAGTTGTCACCTGGCTGCTGCGGTCTGTTCACCGGCTGCGGCACCCTGCCAGATGGAGTGGTCTGCCTGCTTCTTCACTTCGAGGGAGGGGAGCCCCAAGACCACCTTCAAGGAGTAATTGGGTATAGACTCATCCTAGGCGGGGAAGAAAGGACAGGGGTTCGTCAACTAAGGCATACCACGGGTACCATCATACCTCCTGGCATCTACTTGTAGCCACCCATAGAGCTACCTGTTTCTTAAACAACTTTTGCTGAACTGTGGACTTGTATGCTGATGACTGTTAAAGTAAAGTACCCGGGAGAGTGACTTTGCCTCCATGTCTTTGTGCCATTAATCATCGACCTCTTTGCTTACAGCAACGCTGCCCCGGAGGCCCAGCTCCACCTGTAGGGAGCTTTGCCATCCTTGCCGCGATACCATCGCCCTCCGGAGGACTGTGGCGACGCTGGTAACTCATCACCAGGTACTACAGATGGCGTCACGTGACAATAACTCTTTTCCTTGTACATAATCCCTCTATTGAAGTGTCACCCAGGCCACGGGCTCAGGCAGCCTGATACCCGAGCACCCCCGGGCCTGGGGATCGACAATGGCAGGTCCAAATTTCACACCGAGGCCCATCAGACTTTAGTGACACCACTGTTGGTGGTATATCCCGAGATTCATCACCTACCCAAACTATCCTCCATACCAGGTATCATTCTCGACTGTATATATATATGTATATAAATATTATATATATATATATATATATATATATATATATAATCATTACAGACCAAAGGTTTGGACTTAACAGTTGTTGTAGAGATGTGTCTGCTGCTTGAACTCTGTGTGGCATTGACCTGGTCTCTAATCTGAGGTGCTGTTAACCTGCGATTTCTGAGGCTGGTGACTTGGATGAACTTATCCTCCGCAGCAGAGGTGACTCTTGGTCTTCCTTTCCTGGGGCGGTCCTTCATTTCTTAAAGTAATGATGGCCACTTCTTTTTCTTTAATCAGTTACCGTACTTTTTCTTGCCATAATACAAATTCTAACAGTCTATTCAGTAGGACTATCAGCTGTGTATCCCCAGACTTCTGCACAACACAACACATACATATATATACACTAACACACATATTAGCTGTGGGGCTGTGGAGACACTGCACTCAGGCATATATTCACTGCTAGTATATATGTGTGGCATGGTGGCTCAGTGGTTAGCCTTGCAGTGCTGAGGTCCTGAAGTCCTGGATTTGATTCCCACTAGGGACAACATCTGCAAGGAGCTGGTATGTTCTCCCTGTGTTTTTGTGGGTTTCCTCCCATGCTTAAAAGACAGGCTACAAGACAAGACAACACAATATAGGATGTTTACATTGTGAACCCCAAGTGGGACAGTGTTGCAAAAGTATGTAAAGCATTATGGAATTAATAGCGCTATATAAATGAATAAAATATAATATGTATGTATGTAAAGTGCTATGGAATTAATAGTGGTATATAAATGAATACAATATAATATATACCGTATATACTCGTGTATAAGCCGAGTTTTTCAGCCCAAAATTTGGGCTGAAAAGTCTACCCCTCGGCTTATACACGGGTCATATACGGTACATGGTAGGTGGGGGCTGTGTCCCGGGGCTGTGGAGGCTTCAGGAGGCGGGGGGGGGGCTGCTGTATGAGCGGCCCCGTCACGTGGGGCCGCTCATTAAATATGCACTGCTTCCCCCTGTCAATCAGCGCAGGGGGAAGCAGTGCATATAGCCCCCAAATGCTGGCACTGTCCCCCCTTGTAAGGGCCCCCCCCCAGGGCGCTTATATTACCATTCCGGTCTTCTGATCCGCGCCGCTCCTCGGTGCTCCTCGCTGCTCCGTCCGTCCGTCCTCCTACATCCGGGATCTCCAGCCGTCGCAGGCATATGACGTCATCGCGCGACGGCTGGGGATCCCGGATGTAGGAGGACGGACGGAGCAGCGAGGAGCACCGAGGAGCGGCACGGATCAGAAGACCGGAATGGTAAGAGAAGCGGGGGGGGGGCCCTTGCCAGCGAGTGCCAGCATTTGGGGGCTGTGGATACCCCCTGGGGGCTGCTGGGTACCCCCAGGGGGCTGATGGGTACCCCCAGGGGGCTGATGGGGACCCCCAGGGGGCTGCTGTATAAACCCCCTGGGGGCTGCTGGGTACCCCCAGGGGGCTGCTGTATAAACCCCCTGGGGGCTGCTGGGGACCCCCAGGGGGCTGCTGTATAAACCCCCTGGGGGCTGCTGGGTACCCCCAGGGGGCTGCTGTATAAACCCCCTGGGGGATGCTGGGTACCCCCAGGGGGCTGCTGTATAAACCCCCTGGGGGCTGCTGGGGACCCCCAGGGGGCTGCTGTATAAACCCCCTGGGGGCTGTTGGGTACCCCCAGGGGGCTGCTGGGGACCCCCAGGGGGCTGCTGTATAAACCCCCTGGGGGCTGCTGGGTACCCCCAGGGGGCTGCTGTATAAACCCCCTGGGGGCTGCTGGGTACCCCCAGGGGGCTGCTGGGTACCCCCTGGGGGCTGCTATATGTACCCCTGGGGGCCTGCTGTATACCACTAGGGCTGCTGTATACTACCACTGGGGCTGCAATACCACTGGGGCTGCTGTATATAGGGGCTGCTGTATACACCACTGGGGCTGCAATACCACTGGGGCTGCAATACCACTGGGCTGCAATACCACTGGGGCTGCTGTATATAGGGGCTGCTGTATACACCACTGGGGCTGCTGTATATAGGGGCTGCAATACCACTGGGGCTGCTGTATACACCACTGGGGCTGCTGTATATAGGGGCTGCAATACCACTGGGGGCTGCTGTATATACCACTGGGGGCTGCTGCATATACCACTGTGGCTGCTGTATATACCACTGGGAGCTGCTGTATATACCACTGGGGGCTGCTGTATATCATACTGCTGGGGCCTGTATACCACTGCTGGGGGCTGTAAACCTGTGCTGGGGTCCACCCTCGGCTTATACGCGAGTCAATAGATTTTCCCAGGTTTTGGGGGCAAAAGTAGGGGGGTCGGCTTATACACGGGTCGGCTTATACACGAGTATATACGGTATATGTATGTAAAGTGCTATGGAATTAATAGTGCTATATAAATGAATACATATTATATATATTATATTGGCGGTAATCGCCATGGATGGCGCCTGGAGAACCTCCTGGATCTTTCCCCCCAGGTCCGCACTGGTGTCATGTTTAGTGTTTAGACCTGTCTATATGGCACTGCTGGAATATTTATCCTAATGTGTGGTTGTGTAGGTAACATTATACCTTTATGAATAAGCTGTGTTTATAGAGTATATTAGTTACATAAGAGCCAGGCAGTTCTGTGTATAGAGGAATTATTTGATTTTTGCTTACACAGCAATTATAAATGTTGAGTGGCTGAATTTCTCCCAGCAGCAATTTATATAGAAGCTTCTTCTCCTTTGTAGAGAGGATTATCTTGACTCTCTGTTACAGACCTTGGCACGCACTGGGTAATTATTATGATCTGTGACGTAAACTTTATGTTTCTCCAACCACAATTCCTCCTGCCAAAGGGAGGATCAGTGCAACACGTCTGTAACCAGCAGACAAGTCTGATTTCAGGATCACAGGCAACATACAAAGTTCCTGCAGTTTGCACCGCACCGATTGTCCTCTTCAGCCATATCTACACTAAACTCAAAAACAATTATCATCTTCATTTCAAACTTTTTTATTACTATTTTTTGTGTGTTTTAATTGCACTTTTTAAGAATAATAACTTACCGTAGTTCACTTTTTATTTTGGAGAAGTAAATTGGGAATTAAGATTTGGAGTTCTTGTAGAGCAAGGGATGGATATATCTGCATTAACAGAAAAACACACTTAAAATCATTTCAAAGAAACCTTAATATGAGAGGAGGAAATACACTTTAAAGGCAACATTAATGTAAAAAAATAAATACAATAACATTATGAATATAAAGTATCTGACGCTTATTCCTTGCACTAGGGCTGGGCATCACTGGCACCACCAAGGCCTGCGGTCACTGCTTATGCCTTCTGCCATCTTGCCCAGTGTGCCCACCAGCGCTCTCACTCAGTTTAGTATAGGCTTATTAATGTGCTGGCACAGAGCGGAGAAGGAGAGCTGTGTGATCAGTACAGTTGTAGTACACAGTCAGTGCAGTGAAGGGCACAGATAGGAGAGGGCTCCTGTGCAAGAACAATACATGTGCCCTTTGCAGTCCATAGCCCATCATAATGCATAATTCCACATGTCTTGATGGTGTAAGTTGCCCCCTGACTTCTAATGCCCTTGTCCGGATACCCAGTTTGCACCTATGATATGTCAGCCCTTGACTACCACAGTACTACTCACAATAGTTACTGCTACAGAGCAGAGATGAGGACTAAGCTTTCTAGTGAAACGCGCGTCGGGTGAGGTGGTACCCTGTCCCTTCATACTTTAGGTGACTTATGTGTATACTTTCTATTGACAGGTTGTAATGTAGCTTTTGTAAGTTAATTCCATGTAGAGTAACTCTCCCCTTGGGTCTGCCTCTACCTAACCCAGTTACTCACCAGTGGAACCATCAAACATACCAATATTTTGGGAATTGTTTTCCTTCATCTCTATTGTATACTGCTGTGCACATGCGCAATATTATATTTATACCATATACACTGTGTGCAGAATTATTAGGCAAGTTGTATTTTAGAGGATTATTTTTATTATTGATCAACAACTATGTTCTCAATCAACCCAAAAGACTCAGATATCAACATTGCGTGCCGCAGCCACCACCGCCTCCCAGACACTGTTCCCAGAGGTGTACTGTTTTCCCTCCCTGTACATCTCACATTTTAGGAGGGACCACAGGTTCTCTATGGGGTTCAGATCAGGTGAACAAGGGGGTCATGTCATTATTTTTTCTTCTTTTAGACCTTTACTGGCCAGCCACGCTATGGAGTAGTTGGATACATGTGATGGAGCATTGTCCTGCATGAAAATCATGTTTTTCTTGAACGATCCGACTTCTTCCTGTACCACTGCTTGAAGAAGTTGTCTTCCAGAAACTGGCAGTAGGTCCAGGAGTTGAGCTTCACTCCATCCACAACCCGAAAAGGTCCCACAAGTTCATCTTTGATGATACCAGCCCATACCAGTACCCCACCTCCACCTTGCTGGCGTCTGAGTTGGAGTGGAGCTGTCTGCCCTTTACTGATCCAGCTTCTGGCCCATCCATCTGGCCCATCAAGAGTCACTCTCATTTCATCAGTCCATAAAACCTTTGAAAAATCAGTCTTAAGATATTTCTTGGCCCAGTCTTGACGTTTTATCTTATGCTTCTTGTTCAAAGGTGGTCGTTTTTCAGCCTTCCTTACCTTGGCCATGTCCCTGAGTATGGCACACATTGTGCTTTTTGAAACTCCAGTAACGTTGCAGCTCTGAAATATGGCAAAACTGGTAGCAAATGGCAACTTGGCAGCTTCACGCCTGACTTTCCTCAATTCATGGGCAGTTATTTTGCGCCTTTTTTGCCCAACACGCTTCTTGCGACCCTGTTGGCTATTTGCCATGAAACGCTTGTGAGTCGGTCGACAGGGTAGGGGGTTCCTGTGCCCTGGACACTCAATGGCTGAGGCGAAAACTATTTGGGATGGGGGATTATTATACGTGACCCACCTGTGGTACCTGGTAATGTAGTTATCAGCGCTGCAGCCGGCCGCTGAGGTGATGGTGATGCAGCTTTGGGTAGTACAGCTCCCCACAGGTGGAGCTTTACCTCAGGACAGCGAGGTGGATGAGGGGAGTAGTAGTCCTTGGCTCTGTGGTGCTGTAGAAGCCCTTCAGACGATAAATAACTGATGCAGAAGCCAGATAAGCTCAAACAGTTCTTTACTGGTACCAGATGGATCAATAGGTACACGGTACAGTCTAGTTTGCCAGGGAATTTGTTGCCACAGGCTTTGGGGTTCGCCACAGAGTCTGTCAGAGGTGCCTCTCAGATGCTTTTCTTGGTCCAATTCTTTATGGCTCTGTTGGCTCTCTACACTCCCACTCTAGAGTCTGGTTTCTGGTCCCTGGGTCTGTTGCTTAAAGTCTCTCTTACTTGTCAGTGTCTTGAACCCAGCTTTCGGACAGAGGTTGGACTACTTTGATGGGTGCTGTGGCACCTTCTTGGTAAGGCCCATAACCTACAAGTCAGCAGTTTGGGATACACTTTAACAAACCGCCTCGGTTCCGGAGTACCGGTTTGACCTGAGCACTCCAGATGGCTCCGACCAGTCCTGGAGTGCCCCTTTCTTGTCTGGGTTACCTCTTTAATTTTGAGATACCCTTCTGTCAGAGCTGCAGGTTGATCTGCGTCCGTCCGTTCTGCTGTCCTCACACCGTCTGACTGCTGTCAACTGTCACCTACATCACGTCTCCCGCTCTGCTACGCTCCACCCCCTGGGACCTACTGAATATACAGTCCCTGGTGCTAGGGTGGCTGCAATTGGGACTTTTGTACACCCCCTCTACCTGTGGCTATGGTGGCACTACACCTCCTATCTGGGGTGCAGTACCTCCCTGTGGCATCCCGCCAGAGGAGCGCCACACTTGATTGTTCGGTGATCAAAAGTTTGGCAATTTCAAGACTGCTGCATCCCTCTGCAAGACATCTCACAATTGTGGACTTTTCAGAGCCCGTCAAATCTCTCTTCTGACCCATTTTGACTAAGGAAAGGCATTTGCCTAATAATTAAGCACACCTTATATAGGGTGTTGATGTCATTACACCACACCCCTCCTCATTACAGAGATGCACATCACCTGATTTACTTAATTGGTAGTTGGCTTTCAGGCCTATACAGCTTGGAGTAGGACAACATGTATAAAAAGTATCATGTGATTAAAATACTAATTTGCCTAATAATTATGCACACAGTGTAAATTGCCCCAGTTATTTTGAACTTTTACTGTCATTGCAGTTGATGGTACATAGTGTATTTTTTTGCTGTATACTTTGTTGTTATATATAAATGTATACATTTACAGTTGTGGCCAAAAGTATTGACACCCCTGCAATTCTGTCAGATAATACTCAGTTCCTTCCTGAAAATGATTGCAATCACAAATTCTTTGGTATTATTATCTTCATTTAATTTGTCTTCAATGAAAAAACGCAAAAAGAATTGTCCTAAAGCCAAATTGGATATAATTCCACACCAAACATAAAAAAGGGGGTGGACAAAAGTATTGGCACTGTTAGAAAAATCATGTGATGCTTCTCTAATTTGTGTAATTAACAGCACCTGTAACTTACCTGTGGCACTAACAGGTGTTGGCAATAACTAAATCACACTTGCAGCCAGTTGACATGGATTAAAGTTGACTCAACCTCTGTCCTGTGTCCTTGTGTGTACCACATTGAGCATGGAGAAAAGAAAGAAGACCAAAGAACTGTCTGAGGACTTGAGAAACCAAATTGTGAGGAAGCATGAGCAATCTCAAGGCTACAAGTCCATCTCCAAAGACCTGAATGTTCCTGTGTCTACTGTGCCCAGTGTCATCAAGAAGTTTAAAGCCCATGGAACTGTGGCTAACCTCCCTAGATGTGGACGGAAAAGAAAAATTGACAAGAGATTTCAACACAAGATTGTGCGGATGGAGGATAAAGAACCTCGACTAACATCCAAACAAGTTCAAGCTGCCCTGCAGTCCGAGGGTACAGCAGTGTCAACCCGTACTATCCGTTGGCGTCTTAATGGAAAGGGACTGTATGGTAGGATACCCAGGAAGACCCTACTTCTTACCCGAGACATAAATAAGCCAGGCTGGAGTTTGCTTAAACTTACCTGAGAAAGCCTAAAACGTTTTTGAAGAATGTTCTCTGGTCGGATGAGACAAAAGTAGAGCTTTTTTGGGCAAAGGCATCAACATAGAGCTTACAGGAGAAAAAAAGAAGCATTCAAAGAAAAGAACACGGTCCCTACAGTCAAACATGGCGGAGGTTCCCTGATGTTTTGGGGTTGCTTTGCTGCCTCTGGCACTGGACTGCTTGACTGTGTGCATGGCATTATGAAGTCTAAAGACTACCAACAAATTTTGCAGCATAATGTAGGGCCCAGTGTGAGAAAGCTGGGTCTCCCTCAGAGGTCATGGGTCTTCCAGCAGGACAATGACCCAAAACACACTTCAAAAAGCACTAGAAAATGGTTTGAGAGAAAGCACTGGAGACTTCTAAGGTGGCCAGCAATGAGTCCAGACCTGAATCCCATAGAACACCTGTGGAGAGATCTAAAAATGGCAGTTTGGAGAAGGCACCCTTCAAATATCAGGGACCTGGAGCAGTTTGCCAAAGAAGAATGGTCTAAAATTCCAGCAGAGCATTGTAAGAAACTCATTGATGGTTACCGGAAGCGGTTGATCGCAGTTTTTTTGGCTAAAGGTTGTGCAACCAAGTATTAGGCTGAGGGTGCCAATACTTTTGTCTGGCCCATTTTTGGAGTTTTGTGTGAAATGATCAATGTTTTGCTTTTTGCTTCATTCTCTTTTGTGTTTTTTCATTGAAGACAAATTAAATGAAGATAATAATACCTAAAAATTTGTGATTGCAATCATTTTCAGGAAGAAACTGAATATTATCTGACAGAATTGCAGGGGTGTCAATACTTTTGGCCACAACTGTAACTAGAAAAAATATTCGAATCTGAGAGTCCTCAGTGGTTGATACCTGAAAAGATGGTAAGCATAGCAAGCTTTCGGGATACTATGACCCCTTTATCAGGGTGATGAAGAGACCACAGTGTCCCGAAAGCTTGCTATGCTTACCATCTTTTCAGGTATCAACCACTGAGGACTCTCAGATTCTACTGGCCAATATGGTATAAAGATTTTTTACCTTACATTTAACTATACTGTTCACCATCTTATCACCTGTCAAGGTGTCTCCCGGTTTGTGTAGTGTTTTTATATATTTGTCAGGGGTTCACTTCCTATTATTCTGTATGTCATATATGTTTTATTAATGATTTAACACAATTGCTTTATTTTTACATTACGGATCTGCATTTTACTCTATTTGGTGTTGAGAGAAATCAGGCAGCAGCGCTAGCTCTGCAATAATAGGATATTGTAAAACTGCGCCACCATCATGGTTATCCAGAGGTGGCTCCTCCACCTATATTATATCATTAACAAAAAGATTATCGGCCAAACAATGATTGCTTCGGGAGCTGGTTTGGTTGAGAGCTTTGACTTATAACTTCAAACGGACTTTGCCGCTAACTATCAAGAATTGTCCCAGTTATTCTGAATAGTGGGGTCATATATTGAGAAAGTAAGGACACCCTGTACCTGATGGCCAGATCCTGCTAAACATCCTGGATCCTGATATTAACAACTCTGAACTTACAGTCGCTTTAGTGGAACATTAAAAAACACTGTTCTTTCTCAAAAACAAGTAAACTTTATGAAAGAAAAGGATAAAACCCATCTTTCATTTCCCCAGTCCACAGATATATTTCACAATTCTAGCTGTTTATGTCATAATGAAGTTGTGTGAGTGTAATAGAGGTGATCGTACAGGATAAGTCCTATCAGACAACTGCAGAACCAGCAGAGGAGGCGAGATTAAAGAGTAACTCCAGGCAGATATAGACGTCCGCCCGCCCCCGCCTCAGGGGTCAGTTACAACTTCTTACCAACAAAGAGTTGTGTTATAGTAGGTAGTGATAGTAGTACTTATGGAGTAAACACATTTTCTTTAGTTTTGACCTGAACCTTGGACTTGCTACTGAGTGTTCAACGCCTGCTTATCTCACATACTTCCATTACCATACTGTACTTTAGTTTGCTTATGATCATCACCGTACATACCACATGGTGCCATTTTAACCCCTTTACTACTTATGACGGACTATGTCCATCATACGTTGCCTCCCTGCCTTTGATGCGAGCTTGCATGCTGAGCCTACACCTTTCCTGGCAGATGATGGCTGAATTATTATTATAGGATGTGTTGCCATGATGGCCGTGGGTCTGCTGAAGACCCCAGTGTCTGTGATCACAGTATTCACAGACCTACATCCCAAAAAATGAAAACATTATGGCTCCCAGAAAGTGGAGATACAAGCATATCTGTTAATTCTTTAAAACTACAGCAAGCAGCTCAGAAAGTGACACATCATTGGAATCAGGTTCTTTGCCCCTACATTCTATTGCTATCAGATTTAATGGAAAAACCTAGAGACAGATTACCTTGAGAAGTTATGAAATAGAGTGCAGGGGGATTTCTATACATTCTCTATATTGTATAGATCTTCACTGCTTTATAGTGCAGAATTGAATCAGTTGGTCTGTTTTATTGTTGATGCCTAGAATTGGTGCATTGCAGAGGCCTAACTATGATAGGTGCAGGGGTTGCAATTGCACATACATCCTGGAGCCTAGAGGGCCTCCTAAAGTCCTTTTGCTATGGAAAAAGACTATTGTTATTAAAGATTTGCAATAATTGGGGGCCCCGTTGGAGCTTTCGCATCAGGGCCCATGGGCCTCACGCTATGCCACTGGCATTGGAATATCACATTGAGGAAGACAGAGGAAAAAATCTGAACAGAATAGTGGTACACTCGCCATTTAGAACACGCTCCTTCCAAAAAGTTTTTACTTCTTTGGAAAGTAAGGATAAAGAATTAAATAAAGTTTGCTTCATCTCCTTTTTTTTTTCTTTCATTAATCTGTCAGCAGGTTATTGCTATGTAATCTGACAGCAGCATATTGTATAAAAAGGAGCCCTGAGTCCAGTGATTGTTCACTTAGTCCACTGGGTGCAGCAGTTGTGATAGAATCACAGTTTTCTCTCCTGCAGATTTAGCATAACTCAGAACGCTGAGCTGTGTATAACTCACACACCCCTGATTGGCAGCTATCTGTGTACATTGTATAGTGACAGAAAGCTGCTTATCAGTGGTGGGACTGTGGCTGGAGACATGAGTTATCTAATCCTGTAGTGATAATCTCCTGCTGAAAAAATACTGATGGTATTGGAAAAAAAAAAAAAAACAATAGTCGAGTAAGACTAGGGTCACACTTGGCAGGTTGCATCTGTTTACAGGATGCATTAATGGATCCAGTTTTTGCTTTGACGTTTTTATGGCATGTTTTTTTTCATTTTTAGCGTATGCGTTTCCCATAGACTCCCATGTAAAAAAAAATGCATGCGTTTTTGAAAAAAAAAGAAGTTTTTAGCGCAACTAGCAAAACCGCATTGTGTCATATGCATTGCACTTTTGCAATGCATTTTTTTTGCATTGGAGCCTATGGATGCGTTAACGCATGCGTTTTTATACATTTGCACATGTAAAAAAACACATTCATTTAGCGGATGCATGATGCAAGTGTGACCCTGGCCTAAGACACCTGAAGAATTTCCTTCCCATTAAGCGCTAGTGAGACTTGTTCTACTTGTTTTAAATATTTACTTTTATCTACTTTTTATTACTCATCAGTGCCCTACTACCACTATTTTTTGGATCTAGTTTACTGCCCAGTAGGTAACACATTGCTGGAATCAGGGTCTCTGACCCTACATCCCTCTGCTCTCAGATTACATAGCAAAGATCTGCTGACATTCCCTATAAAATGACAGTTCCCCAATTGTAACCAATGGCCACATTTTATAGAGCTCATCTAGTGCCTGCGTTCTTCTTTTTTCCTATAAGGGAACAGAAATTCAGATCGCCGAGTGCTACTGTGAACCCGGCAATCAGCAATCATCAAACATATTCAAAGAAAAGTTAATTATTAACCTCATCTTTTCCAGATTACAGTTGTCCGATTTTGTCCACAATGTCCTGTGTGAGCGTTTATTTCCACGGAGCTCACAATCACCATAAACTGTTCGATTAATAATTCCTTTCATATTCTCGTAAACCTGAGCACATAGCTGGAGAGCGGCCAATCCTTTATCCTCCACACGCCCTAAACCAGACACTTGTAAGAACTTAGTAAATATTAGACTTACAGTGTATGGTACGAGCCGCAGATACAGTTTCCAGCTCAGACTTGTATATAGGCATGGTGTTACACAAAAGCCCATGACCCTTATATAATCTGTAGGTAGAGACATGCAGGGGATTTGTAGGATTGAGACTGGCTTAGTTTTCCTTGTAGGATATAAGACAGTTCCAGTAAAAGCCTGTATTGCTTCAAAATCTAACAATTCCTACAATCTTCAGTTTAATTCCTCTGCCGGGGCGGGAAGTGTCTGTTTTTTCATTTTACACTCGGGAATATATATTTTTAAAGGCAAGGTTTTTCCCAGAAGCCCCTATATACAGCATTCTAGTATACAGTATATAAGTCACTCTGTATAACATAAAAAAGACCTTTTATTATACTCATCTATGGGTTTGGTCCGATGGCAGTCACTGATCATGATCCGGCGCCTCCTCTCTGCTTGCTGTTGCCGTCCTCCTTCCCTGCTTCGTGTGGATGGCACATGCTACGTCATTAAGTGTCCTCCATTACGCTCCTGTGCACGTGCACTTATCTCTGTCCTGCTGAAGGCAGAGGAAAGTATTGTAATGCACATGCGCAGGAGCTCTTTGAACTTTCCCTGCACCTGCGCATTACAATACTTTGCTCTGCCCTCAGCAGGACAGAGATAAGTGCACAAGCACAGGAGCGCAATGGAGGACACTTAGTTAATGATGTAGCATGTGCCATCCACATAAAGGAGGGAAGGAGGACGGCAACAGCAAGCAGAGAGGAGAAGATGGATCATGATCCCATCAGACCGATCCCATAGATGAGTATAATAAAAGGTCTTTTTTATGTTATACAGATCAGCTTGGGGACTTATATACAGTATTCTATAATGCTGTACATAACGGCTTACTGGTGGTGGCCACAGTTTATCTGGGAAAAACCTGGTGACAGCTTCCCTTTAAAAGGTATTGTCCAAGTAGTGAACAACCCCTTGAATTTACATCTTACCATGTCTATGCAACCTCCAAGTTGTAAAAAGGCATGATGGTGAACCCATACAAGTGTGGCTGCCTTTACTCTTCTATATATTCCTGATTTAATTCAGTGGAATACAAGGATTTTTTTACTATCAGATTCTGAACAAATCCCACAGAAAAAATGGAGGCGTCATACACCAGCTTCAGTAGCCGTACAGCCACATGCACCGCAATATAGGCTATGCTGCCTGCATGCAACTTATAGGGAGTGATTTGGCAGAATCACTGCTGGGCTTATGATCAATAGTTATCTTCTTTCCCAGATTAAAAGGAATATGTTAGTAATATTCCCCCTAACAAACCACAAATACAGCTTAATAGAACAGGCTAAATATTTCTAAAAATTACTGTTTTGCAGCCATCCGATGCTTCGATGTGCAGAAATTCTTTGCTTTTAGATATGCAAATTGGGCATGCAAGTGCATTTGTGGGCATATCAGTGTGTGGCGCCCCACTGGTCTGGTCACCACAAAGGGATACTGCACTCAATGAATGGGTGTGGTGTCTTAGGGTACCGTCACACTTGGTGACACACCAGCGATCTCGACAACGATACAACCTGGTAGGGATCGCTGGTGCATCGCTATGTGGTCGCTGGTGAGATGTCAAACAGTCAGATCTCACCAGCGACACAGCAACGATACGGAACGATATAGCGATCGTTGGGACCCTGTCTCAGACCTGTATTATTGAGGTCATTAGTCGATGTCCCTGTCAAACACACTGATGCATGCTACCCAACGGGACCCCAACGATCAAAAAATGGTCCAGGCGACTCTGACATGACCAGCGATCTCACAGCGGGGGCCTGGTCGCTGCTAAGTGTCAAACATAGCGAGCTCGCTGGCAAGGTTGGTGTTGGGTCACGAAACTTGTGACTCAGCAGAGATCTCGCTAGCAATCTCACTTAGTGTGACGAGGGCTTTAGTCTTAAAGGAAACGGGATGGTGAACTGAGGCCCCCACCAAACACAAACACACCCATACACCCTAGGACCCATGGGCGGAAAGTGGGTACCAGGCACCGCTTGATGGTTCGGAGATCGGCCAGTAGAAGGTGATCCGACGGGAGCAAGGGTGAAAGGAGGAACGGAGGTCCAGGCTGATTCCGAGTCACCGGACTTTAAACAAATCACTGGGAAGCAGGAAGGAATAGACGGGAGTGAAGGCACACACCAAGGGTTCCATCATGCCACCTGGGATCCACTTCCAACCACCCATTAGCTACCTGTTATAACATCTGAATGCTGAACTGAGAACTGTAACTAATGCTGCTAAAGTTTCCCGTAAAGTACCCTAAGTGAATTGACTTTGACTCTGCTGCATCTTCCTTTGCATAAACTTGTTCTTTCACAGGATTGCTGCCCCAGAGGTCCAGTCCTGCCTGCGGAGGACTACAACATCTCAGCCACGATACCACCGACCTCCGGCGGACTGTGGCGGCGCTGGTGCTACTTCATCAGAAACTGCAGGTGGTGTCACGACAACAAACTCTGTAAATAATCCCCTGTAAATATCACCCCCTTTTCAAAGATAGGCCCAGGACATGGGAGCAGGCGCGGCCACCATTCCCGTGACACAGCAGTTAACCCTTTGCCGCCTGATACCCGAGTACCCCAAAGCCTGGGTGCTACAATAACACAAAGGGGTACTGCACCCAAGCCAGGGTGTAGTCCTCCAGTAGTCACAAGGTGGGGTATGGTAAGGGTGAGCACCTACACCCACTTAGGACCCAGGGGACCCTGCAAAAACCCCACGGGGGAGGGTCCAGTGGGACAACAAAAAGAGAAGAACTTAGTTTTCAGTAGAATCGGAGAGTGTGTGTGGAAGTCACAACAAGAGGACAGCTAGTGTGAAGAGCTGGGAGAAGTCGAGTGCAGAAAGCCTGAGAACCCTAGGGGCACCAGCGGAACTGAATTGGCCTGTGCGCCTGAATCCGAGGCTGATATTACCAGACGGAGGGGTTGTGGTCAGAAACAGGGACCAGACCGCAGCATGGGAGTCTATCACCGAACCGCTGAACCGGAGGTTACAAGCTTTATAGGAGCTGTAGCTAACACACCTGGCAAATACCCAGAGATAGCAGACGAACAAAGGTCAGGGGACCAGGTACCATTCACCCACTATAACCCGAGGCTGCAGGATCAGGGCTCTGTGAGCAGAGGTGCTGAGAACAGTGCTGAGAGAGACAGGACCAGTGAGAGGCCGAAAAACAGGCACACCACCGATGATC
>JARQOC010000011.1:48385842-48418342 GCA_033576535.1 Allobates femoralis
GGAATAGCCAGGATCATTTTTTGGTCGTTGGTCTCCTGCTGGGCAGCATACATCGGCGTGTATGACACCCCTCTAACCCGATGTGTTCCCTGGTAACCAGGGTACACATCGGGTTACTAAGCATAGCACGCTTTGCTTAGTAACCCGATCTGTACCCTGGTTACCACCATTCTCCCGCTTACCAAAGCCTATCAGAATACAGTAGCGGGACCTCGACATCGTGAAAATAGTTTATAGTCTTTTCCACAATGTCAAGGTTGTTACACAGGTCACTGGTCACTGAGGAAATCTGCCTGCTTGACAGCTCACCAGCGACCACACAGCAATGTTCCAGCGATCCCGGCCAGGTGGGATTGTTGGTGGGATCGCTGGAACATCGCTACATGTAACGTGGCGTTTAGTCTCCTGTAGCCAATCTCACATGTCTAAAAAGACTTGCAATGTTGTAGGCTCTGACATTTGGAAAATTGATCCCACCTTCACTTCTCCTTAGAATCAGTTTTCCCAATGCGATTCTGGGCCTTTCACCTGCCCAAATAAAATGGGTGAAAGCTCTATTTATTTTATACATAGATGAGAAGGTGAAAACCGGGGCACAGGCTCCAACCAGGCGAATCAGTTCCTCCGTGAGGACTACAGCAGGTACACTCTGCTGTTACTTGGGTGTTGCTCAGCCTAAGTATAAGACTTCGAGGCATGCATAAAAGAATTCAGGCGGCACTCACCGGTTTCTTTGCAGTGTTGTTTTAATCCTTTACGGGGTTACATGTGCACATGTAACCCCATAAAGGATTAAAACAATACTTCAAAGAAACCGGTGAGTGTCGCCTGAATTCTTTTATGCATGGCTCTATTTATTTTGTTTATATCTAGAGTATCAGGGGTACTATCTGTAATGGGTATAGGAGTCTGGCAAAGCTGATCATTTTAATTAAATGGCATCTTCCCAACAGAGATAGTGGCAGATTCTGCCATCTCTGAAGTTCTCCCAATATTTTTTTGATCAGAGGTGTATAATTTACTAAATATAGTTGTGACAGAAGCCTGCCTATCTTAATTCCCAGATAGGTGATATGTGTCTTTGCAATATGTAGTTCTAGGCCTAGTTTCCCCCATTGTTCTGCAAGTGTTTTCCCCCCAATTCTAAGAGTTCGCTCTTGGCGATATTGACTGTATAGCCTGAGTATTCCCCATATTTCTGGATAAATTGAAAGATATTTCCTAATTGTTCCAGTGGCCGGGACAAGAACAAGATGACGTCATCTGCAAATAATGCTATTTTAGTGTTGCTAGTGTTCACCCCGATTCCCTCAAATAGATACGACTCTTCCATATACCGAGCAAAGGGCTCCAATGCCAAGTTGAACAGCAATGGAGACATCGGGCACCCCTGCCTGGTCCCTTTATATAAGTGAAATGGTTCAGAGAGGAAGCCTGGCATGTGTATTCTAGCTGTCGGGTCCCAATACACCACCTCCAGGTATATTCTAAAGTTGCCCTTTATTTTCAACGGGTCCAGAGTTGCCCCTAGCCAGTCCCTGCTAACATTATCAAAAGCTTTCTCTGCATCCAGAGCCAGCAAAGCTGGTCTCTCTCTTGTCTGGCTGCGGCGACCCACCCTGTCCAACACAGTTAGTACCTTTCGTATATTTTTCACCACCGCCTACTTGTGCAGGGTTCACTAGTTGGGGTATTTTTGACATAATCTTCTGGTCTACATCATTAAGGGAGATGGGTCTATAAGAGCAGGCCTCCAGGGGTCCTTGCCTAGTTTAGGTATGACTTTAATATATGTTTCTTTAGATCTTTCTGCTATGGCCCCAGTTAAGAGGATGGTGTTGTAATAACTTGTTAGCAATGGGGAGATATGTTCCCTGAGGGCCTTAGAAAACTCCCCATTAAATCCATCTGGGCCTGGTGCTTTCCCATTTTGGAGATGACTTATGGTTTGTCTCACATCTACTTCTGTTATTTCTGCATTAATTGCATCTTGGTGTTCTTGTGTTAGTTTTGGAAGAGTGACTTGTTGGAGGAAGTTTTTACCTTCTGCCAAATTAGTATATGAGGGTTTATATAATTCTTTGTAAAAGTTTTGTAGTATTTCATTGATTTTCCTAGGGTCGGAGGTTATATTTCCTAGGCCGTCTCGTGGTCTATCAATTGGATTTGCCTGCAGATGCCCTTTTGCCAGTCTTGCCAGCAATTTCCCCGCTTTGTTCCCATATCTCAGCAATTCAACCTCCTGTCTATAGCGGTACATCTGTTCCCTCCTATCAATCCAGGTTTCAAACTCTTGTGTGGCCAGCTTCCATTTTTCCCTGTTTTGAGTTGTGGGGCTCTGCAGGAACTCTGTATATATATTTCTAAGCTTTGCACTATAATCTGAGTATTTTTCTGCTACTCTTTTCTTGAGTGAGGCCACAAACATCATGATTTTGCCTCTTAACACCGCTTTTGCCGTATTCCAGTACAACGCGTGTTGGTTTGCATGTTCCTTGTTGTTCCGTTCAAATTCCTCCCACCAGCCCATAAGTTAAATCCCTCATCTTTTGTAAAATAAGATGGAAATTTCCACATGTAATGTGTTCATTTTATCTGGCTATCCACCAGTTCCAAACGCACTGGAGCATGGTCAGATATTACCAGGTTGTAGATCTCCACTGACCTCACTCTATTTAATAGTCTCTCCAAGGTCAGCAGATAGACTATCCCTGACCAGGATTGGTGGGCATGGGAGAAGTGGGTAAACTCTCTATCCTCTGGATGTAACCAATGCCAAACATCCCTCAATCCAGTTTGTTCAAGGAAGGAGGGGAGAAGAGTCTCTCTTTTTGGAGGAGTCAGGCTACCCTACAACCATGATTAATTCTCAGGGCCATTGGTAGGTCTCCTTCGCAAAGTCTTTGAAGTTCAGCTGCAGGGACTGACTAGCCTTAGGTTGTTGCGCCTTGACCTGTTTTCCAGGTCCTCGACCTTCTCAGACAAGCAGTTTTTTTTCTGCAGTTGTCTCTTTCAGCTGCGAGGAGAGCTGTATGTTAGCACCCTCTAGTTGCGAGACCCTCTGCTCCAGCTCCACTATCCGTTCTTTATGTTTGCTCACTTCATCTTGGAGATGCTGGAGGGCCTTCTTGATAGCCTGTTCCAGGTTCTTTTGGATATCTGGCATGATGCTACTTGCCACGTCAGCCACCAGTTTGTTAAAGTCTATTGATATCAATCTTCAAGGGTCTTTCCTGCTACACTCATTTGGGTCTTCAATGTAATCCTCATTTCGGGTTTTCTGTTGTGAGTTTGTTGCAGGAGTGTTCTCTCCCGCAGGGCTTGGGTCCCCGGTGCCATCTTCCACTCTGTGGTTCCCGCTGCTTGTTTGCCGAGGGCCCTCCGGATATTGTGAACTGCGTAACACGTAGCGATCCATTTGCTGAAGTGGTGACGTAGATGAGTCAGCGTCAGGTCCCTCTGTCGCTGCCGTTTGGCCTTTCTCCTGAGATTATCGGTTCTTATGTTTCTGGCAGCTATGGAAATATGTCGTGCTGCAGTACACAGTAGGCACTTGCAGTTTTTTTTTTTGTGTGGTTATTTTTTTGTCCATTAGGTGGCAGCAGAGCTTTTCCGTGTTTCAGTTCACTATGGCGACCCCCAGATGTCACCAGTTTTCCTTTTGAGCTGGCACCAAGAGAAATGTCCAGTCGTATGTACTCAAACCCCCTCCTGGGGCTCTGTGTGTCATTGCTGGAGAGACTGTTTTCTCTCTGCTTAGTCTGATCACAGCCCCACTTTTAGGGGCCCCTTCACAGTCCTATTTACACTTGTTACCAGGAACTGAATGGAGAGAAGGAGAGAATTCCTGTACAATCTGCCCTGACCTCAGATAAATAGATCCGTCTGGTGTTTCTGTGGGGGGAAGGGGGATTGTATGTGCAACTTGTAGGATTATACCTTTAGTCGCAGTGGATTTTTGCTGTGTGAATAGCAGCCAGTGCAGGCATTGGGTGCACACGTGGGCAGCAGGCCACAAGACATCCAGGTCTCAGAAATGATCCAGGATTGAAATGACTGACCTTTATAGGTGGTATGGAGTGGGAGCTGGTGATAGCACATCTTTCTCTTGTGTTGGGGTGGTGGATGTCCGCAGATTTGTCAGTAGGATTCTTGTGGTATGAGAGCTGCTGCTCTGTAGGTGTAATCACATTCCAGCTCAGACAGGAAGTCTCCCGGACATTTTTTATTCTCGCTGTTTATTATGAGTATTACATTTTTAATTTAGATTCTCCATGCAGTGCCAGAGATTTGGGACTTTTTATTTAGTGATAATTCTTACTTGGTAAAGAGCATATAAATTAGTATTAAGTAAAAAGGCCCAATTGTCTGGAAATGTAAAGTGGATTAATTTTCTTAAAGCCTCACACCAGCATTTTGTTTTTTGTTTTTTTATCGTTGGCACGGCTTTTAAATCAAAGCTCCCTGCCTCTGGTCATATACACATCTTCCAGTGACTTCATGTCTTACAGATTTACCACTCCGTTCCCGCGGCACCATCTTGTGCCCTTAGTACAAGAGAGAAAAAATATCAGCTCACCATTGATGTCCTTCTCCGAGAATCCCCTTCATAGCATGAGTCGCAGCTTGGCAACCGCCAATTATGGAAACAAGAAAGCAGAGATTGACCCAGCAATGGGGAAAAACGGCAGCATGTAGAGGATAAATATATAAAACTTCACTTTATTGCATGATCATAATCATGAATAAGGCTTCCATTTTAGCCGAAATGCGTCGCTCTTAAGTGTCCTATTGTCACGCTTCCAGGGGAAGGCGTCCTAGAGTGGACCCACTGGGCCGTGGTACCAAACTCCACTGGGTGAGCTGGTCCTAGTTTAACCAACCCCTATACAGGGATTGTCAGGGGCAAGCCCAGGGGGTCTAAATACCACAGCTGCTAGTACCAGGGGGGCAGCTCGTAGGGTTAGCCTATACTACGATGAGGCCAAACAGGGAAGGAGGCACCAGAGCTCGGGGTCAGGAGAGCTGGAACGGGTTCTACCAGAGAAAAGCATAAGGTGGGCCTGACTACCAGTCAGAGAAGTAGAAGCATACTAACACAATAATCAGGCACCTCCCAGCAGTGGAGGTGGCCTGATATACCGGAGGACAGACAGCTATTGGTCAAGGAGAGTGTCAGGTTGAGCTGATGCAGCCCCTAGATTCACAGGGAGGAGCGCAGCCGCGCCTAGTGCACCGCTGATTAGATTCATGACTGTGCTGATGTGTGAGCCCGGTGGTCAGCAGCCAGGAAGGGGACCCGACGATGGCTCCGAGACACAGCACGCCTGGATGCCGGATGCCCGATCGGTAGAGGAGCAGATGATGCAGGCCCAGGAGAGGTGAGTTAGGGAGCGGTTCCAGGGGACCTAACACCTATGGACTGATCTGACTGCCGCACATTGTGCTTTATTTTTATATACATTTTTTATGGATCTGTGTGGCGCCCCACGTAGTCAGGCGTCACAGAGGGGTATTGCACCCGTAAAAGAGGTGTAATTGCCCCAGCTACAAGTGGACCCTAGGTTGGTGGGTGGGTCCCATTCCTGCACTTCCACTACTAAGTGGGAGGTTACCCAGGAGGGAGATATATTCACCTCCAGGGGGGAGGTTGTTCAGAGAGTTCTTTCACCTTCTACACTCTACCACTACACTCCGCCCACCACGACCTTATTGGCCCTCTATGCTAGGTGATGCATGTAGGGTATGGATCTCTGAGTTAACTATGTGATTGCTGAGTCAGAGAATATTGCAGCTGCTGTCTTAGCTGCAATACCCTCCTGTGACGCACTCGTTGCGGGGCGCCACATTCCCCCTTGGTGAAATACGCTTGTCCCCAAGTGTCGCGCTACCCACACATTACAGAGAGATTTTTGTATTTTATAACAGGTCATAAAAGTTACACTTTTATTAACAACAGGTACTCACTTTACTTAAGATATTGCAAGTAAAAGAAAACAGGTTAACACTTTACGAACCCGGCGGGCGGTCGGCTGTCCTTAACATAAGTCCAGGCTATAGCTGCTAGGTTGCGGTGTTATCTACCGAACAGGGAGAAGTCTTTTGCAAAGTTCAAGCAGCAAAGTCACTTGTGGAGGGCACTATTGCGCACCCGTATAGCGAACCACCCATCGTAGCATGCATGTCGCTTGTAGGTAATAATGTCCCCTCTATACAGATCACGATCAGGGTGTCCTCGCGGCAAGTGTGACTCTACATCACGGTGCCCCACAAACACTTCCTCATACATGCC
The DNA here is from genome assembly GCA_033576535.1 of Allobates femoralis. Taxonomy (NCBI): domain Eukaryota; kingdom Metazoa; phylum Chordata; class Amphibia; order Anura; family Aromobatidae; genus Allobates; species Allobates femoralis. The sequence goes on from JARQOC010000011.1 coordinate 48,392,135, forward strand.
CTCCTCCCTGGCAAAACCCCACCCGGTGGATAGGTTGAAAGTGCTCACCATTCCTTTCTTGCGGAGTTCATCAGGTAGCGGGGGTTGGCGGCGAGCCTCGGCGCGGGCCTCCATGTTGGCGCGCATACGAGCCCGCCGCTCCTCCCTGCAGATGCGACGTATATCTTTGTTGTAGAGGTGCGGAGTGTGAATAAAGTCACTGCGACGTGTAGGCTGTTGAATGGCTTGAGTTTGGTGGGCAGTCTGGATCGGAACCCGGTTGAACGGCACTGGGGAAGGTGTTGCGGATGCACCCGACCAGCGTATCCAGGCTGATGGCTCGGCCGAAGAGTACATGGTATCTCCTCAGGTGAACCCGGTGTAGAGGTCCTCAGCGGTGCTGTGGGTCTCGTCGTCGTCATCATCCTCCTCTCCCTCGACGATCACATCGGGCTGCTCGGAACACGGAGACGTTGGGCTGGAATCCTCCAGATAACGGGGTGTCGGTGCTGTGGCTCCTTCCACAGGGTCATCCTGCAGGGCTTCCAGGCTGCCTGCCTCTTCTTCTGTTACAGCAGGTGGTGGTGTCTCACTCCCGGTAACCAGGTATGCCTCTGTAGTAGCAGAGGAGGCCTCCGGTTCGGGGAAGAAACAAGCGACAGTCTCTGTAGTGGTGGTAAGACTGGTCGCGGGTTCCTCAATGGGAACCAGGTAGATGTCGACTTCTTCTGTGGAGCGGTTTGCAAGCTCCGGCTCTAACACGGCTTCGGCTTCAGGCACTGGAACGGGGTGAACTGTGGTCTCCACCGGGATGACTCAATCTATCGGCTCTGGCGACGAAGCAGGACAGGCGGTTGGCGTTGGTGAGGCGGTGCTGAAACTGGAGATGTCGTCCGGTCCTGGAGTGGTTGCACCCGAGCGGCTCTGCTGCATCGCGCAATGTAGTCTGCTGCCCAAGCTCGCACTCCAACTGCGGATCGTCCACTCTACTGTTTATATGAGCTGCACCCTGAGGTCTTGCAGAGCTTCTTGCCAGAAGTCGGGGCTGCCATCGATAGTGAAGACAGGACCCGGACCGGGATGGCCTATTGCTGCTCTGGCCTCGGCTTCCACTTGTTGCATCAGGTCATGGAGTCTTGCGCTGGTCATCTTCTTGGAGGAACCACACCCGTCTCAACCCGGTAACCGTTCTGGTGAAGAGCTGGTGAAGAAAGGTCTCTCAGACACTCCCACTTCCTTGGGGGTTTTTGTAGTCCAATTGTGGGAAAAAGTCTTTGGTCCGCCCCCATGGTTGTTTCGAGTAATCAGGGCGGACAATGATTTTGGCGCCTTTGTCTTGGCCCTCCCACGAAGAGGGGCGGTGGCTCACCCCTGGGCTTGCACGTGGTGATCCTCATGGCGGGCATCCCCATCTTGGACGCCATCTTGGCCCAACGGTGAAAAGGCGGGAAAAGTTGTTTTTGGGACAAACAAAGTCCTTTCAGTTGAAATAAAGTCTTTTAAGCACATTATACCCGGTAAGGAACGGGCCTGCTCGTATTCTGTTCGTGACGCCAAGTTCTGACTCACCGTGGCCGGGACTCCGGTTGACAGGAGTTTGCTTCTTCCTCCTTGTCACGGGGTGCCGCGCCTGCCGGTAGTGGGGCCCGGTGGTACAGATCAAAGAGAAGACGTCGATAGTGGAACAGTTTAGGGTTAAATTGTTTCAAGACGCCACCTATGAGAGTTCCGGTAACTTTACCGGCTCTGCGGGGCATCCGGGGGATGGAATGCAGCAAGATGGAACGCTCCCCACAGGCTAAGCGGTGATCCCCGGAGCCAGGAGCTGCGCAAGATGTTCTGAGGCAGCTGCGGTTACCTTAGTATGCGGATAAATAGTTCATAAGAAGGCACGGACACTGTAAGTCTCTGTAACGGGTAATTTACTGTAACCAGCAGGCAGTACATGGCATACAGTGACGGGTAGTGGACCGGGTGGACTCAGCAATGACCAGTGTTTCTCAGAGATCCGTGGTGTTCCTCCATTCTAACTACTTGTGTTGCCGTTGTCACCCAGGAATGCCAGATCGGGTACAAGGAGGCTGCTTGAATGCCCTATCCGGGGTATACGTTCCGGATGCTTTGGGGAGCCTTGGGTCCTTGGTGGGTACACCGCTGGCTAGACGACTGTGTGTGGCGGTGGTGGGGTGCTCCTGTAAAGCGGTCCCTCCACTCCTCTGGTTCGCATAGCAGAGCTGAACTACTACTAGCTTCGGTACCAGTAAACCGGCTGTAGATGGGCACGGGATGATTTTGGACCCGCATGTTGATGCCCGTTGATCGTGTTGCTAAGGCACCGGGAATAATGGTGCTCAACCAGGGTGATGGCCAGGGAAACGGCCAGGGGGCCGCACGGAACTGAGAGGGTCCTAGGTTGCGGAGCTCATTGGTTTAGCTCCTTCTCCTACGTTGTTCAGAGAGTTCTTTCACCTTCTACACTCTACCACTACACTCCGCCCACCAGGACCTTATTGGCCCTCTATGCTAGGTGATGCATGTAGGGTATGGATCTCTGAGTTAACTATGTGATTGCTGAGTCAGAGAATATTGCTGCTGCTGTCTTGGCTGCAATACCCTCCTGTGACGCACTCGTTGCGGGGCGCCACACGGTCACCACCCATCTGGAAAAGTTTTCCCCCTCCCATATACTAATGTGTCACAAACAGGAAGTTGACATCACCAACCACTCCTATTTTATTTAGATGCATCCATATAAATGGCCCACCCTGTATATTTTATATATATATACAGCCTGTGTCCTCACATAAGGAGTTTTTGCAAGAATGGGCAGTGGGGCTGTGGGATGTTTGAGGGGTGAAGGTGGATCTGGGGTGAAGCCTGGGCGGAGTCTCTGGGGCCCTGAAATTCATAGTGGCAACCCTGGTTGGCATGATATTTGTTTGTTTAAAAGAGCGTGATCATGTGGCTTGAAGGGTCTTGAACGGAAACAAGCCCTTACAAATTTCTAGAGAACATTTGACATGTATTTCTATCATGTTCTTGTGTCATACACGATTGGTACTCAACAGTAACCCAGCACAAAATGCCCAGTTCTCCAATTACTGCGTTATTTTATACCTGTTTACCTTGGTGGCACTTTAATTTTTCATTAGGCATTGATTAGGCACGTGCTTCGTGTAACACAGGATAAGACATTCCTCTTTTAAATGGTATCAAGTCATCACCGCCTGCTTTTGATGCGCCCCAGGGCCGTGGGATTCTCGGAACTGATGAGTCAAAGGGGTCGAGACCTGGCTTCCGTGACCCTGGGTTCAGTGTAAGAGGAACAGTTCTTGGTGAGTGTAGGGAAAGGGGTGATTTTATAAGGGAAAGTTATTCATGACATCACCTGTGGTTTGCAGCTATGAGGAGCTGCCGCTGCTGTAGGACATCTGGGGACGTTGCATAGGCAGCTGGGATGTAGTGGCTCCCCAAAGGCGGAGCGGATTCCCTGGGGCAGCAGTAGTAGGATTAATACTCTCTGGTAGGTAGGGATTACCTTAGGCCTCGTTACCTTGTTCAATGGCCTTCATGGGCTTTCGCCACAGGAATAACACAGTCTCACACCGTTCTGCAATTCTCTTCCCGGTTGTACTCACAGCTAGCTTCAATTACACCAGGTCATCGATGTTACACACTCTTGGATAAGGTCCGGTCTGTGCAGTCTTTGGTAGAACGGGGATGGCAGGTATAAGATCCTCCGTGGTGTGCCTGTTTTTCGGCCTCTCACTGGTCCTGTCTCTCGCTCAGCACTGTTCTCAGCACCTCTGCGCGCACACCCTGATCATGCAGCCTCGGGTTATAGTGGGTGAATGGTACCTGGTCCCCTGACATTTGTTCGACTGCTATCTCTGGGTATATGCCAGGTGTGTTAGCTACAGCTCCTATAAAGCTTGTAACCTCCGGTTCAGCGGTTCGGTGATAGACTCCCATGCTGCGGTCTGGTCCCTGTTTCTGACCACAACCCCTCCGTCTGGTAATATCAGTCCCGGATTCAGGCGCACAGGCCAATTCAGTTCCGCTGGTGCCCCTAGGGTTCTCAGGCTTTCTGCACTCGACTTCTCCCAGCTCTTCACACTAGCTGTCCTCTTGTTGTGACTTCCACACACACTCTCCGATTCTACTGAAAACTAAATTCTTCTCTTTTTGTTGTCCCACTGGACCCTCCCCCGTGGGGTTTTTGCAGGGTCCCCTGGGTCCTAAGTGGGTGTAGGTGCTCACCCTTACCATACCCCACCTTGTGACTACTGGAGGACTACACCCTGGCTTGGGTGCAGTACCCCTTTTTGTTATTGTAGCACCCAGGCTTTGGGGTACTCGGGTATCAGGCGGCAAAGGGTTAACTGCTGTGTCACGGGAATGGTGGCCGCGCCTGCTCCCATGTCCTGGGCCTATCTTTGAAAAGGGGGTGATATTTACAGGGGATTATTTACAGAGTTTGTTTTCGTGACACCACCTGCAGTTTCTGATGAAGTAGCACCAGCGCCGCCACAGTCCGCCGGAGGTCGGTGGTATCGTGGCTGAGATGTTGTAGTCCTCCGCAGGCAGGACTGGACCTCTGGGGCAGCAATCCTGTGAAAGAACAAGTTTATGCAAAGGAAGATGCAGCAGAGTCAAAGTCAATTCACTCAGGGTACTTTACGGGAAACTTTAGCAGCATTAGTTACAGTTCTCAGTTCAGCATTCAGATGTTATAACAGGTAGCTAACGGGTGGTTGGAAGCGGATCCCAGGTGATATGATGGAACCCTTGGTGTGTGCCTTCTCTCCCATCTATTCCTTCCTGCTTCCCAGTAATTTGTTTAAAGTCCGGTGACTCGGAATCAGCCTGGACCTCCATTCCTCCTTTCACCCTTGCTCCCGTCGGATCACCTTCTACTGGCCGATCTCCGAACCATCAAGCGGTGCCTGGTACCCACTTTCCGCCCATGGGTCCTAGGGTGTATGGGTGTGTTTGTGTTTGGTGGGGGCCTCAGTTCACCATCCCGTTTCCTTTAAGACTAAAGCCCTCGTCACACTAAGTGAGATTGCTAGCGAGATCTCTGCTGAGTCACAAGTTTCGTGACCCAACACCAACCTTGCCAGCGAGCTCGCTATGTTTGACACTTAGCAGCGACCAGGCCCCCGCTGTGAGATCGCTGGTCATGTCAGAGTCGCCTGGACCATTTTTTGTGTGACGGTACCTCTAAGACACACACACCCATCATTGAGTGCAGTATCCTTTTGTGGTGACCAGACCAGTGGGGCACCACACACTGATATGCCCACAAAATGTACTTGCATGCCCAATTTGCATATCTAAAAGCAAAGAATTTCTGCACATCGAAGCATCGGATGGCTGCAAAACAGTAATTTTTAGAACTATTTAGCCTGTTCTATTAAGCTGTAGATGTGGTTTGTTAGGGGGAATATTACTAACAGATTCCTTTTAATCTGGGAAAGAAGATAACTATTGATCATCAGCCCAGCAGTGATTCTGCCAAATCACTCCCTATAAGTTGCATGCAGGCAGCATAGCCTATATTGCGGTGCATCTGGCTGTACAGCTACTGAAGCTGGTGTATGACGCCTCCATTTTTTCTGTGGGATTTGTTCAGAATCTGATAGTAAAAAAATCCTTGTATTCCACTGAATTAAATCAGGAATATATAGAAGAGTAAAGGCAGCCACACTTGTATGGGTTCACCATCATGCCTTTTTACAACTTCGAGGTTGCATAGACATGGTAAGATGTAAATTAAAGGGGTTGTTCACTACTTGGACAATACCTTTTAAAGGGAAGCTGTCACCAGGTTTTTCCCAGATAAACTGTGGCCACCACCAGTAAGCCGTTATGTACAGCATTATAGAATACTGTATATAAGTCCCCAAGCTGATCTGTATAACATAAAAAAGACCTTTTATTATACTCATCTATGGGATCGGTCTGATGGGATCATGATGCATCTTCTCCTCTCTGCTTGCTGTTGCCGTCCTCCTTCCCTCCTTTATGTGGATGGCACATGCTACATCATTAACTAAGTGTCCTCCATTGCGCTCCTGTGCTTGTGCACTTATCTCTGTCCTGCTGAGGGCAGAGCAAAGTATTGTAATGCGCAGGTGCAGGGAAAGTTCAAAGAGTCCTGCGCATGTGCATTACAATACTTTCCTCTGCCTTCAGCAGGACAGAGATAAGTGCACGTGCACAGGAGCGTAATGGAGGACACTTAATGACGTAGCACGTGCCATCCACACGAAGCAGGGAAGGAGGACGGCAACAGCAAGCAGAGAGGAGGCGCCGGATCATGATCAGTGACTGCCATCGGACCAAACCCATAGATGAGTATAATAAAAGGTCTTTTTTATGCTATACAGAGTGACTTATATACTGTATACTAGAATGCTGTATATAGGGGCTTCTGGGAAAAACCTTGCATTTAAAAAATATATTCCCGAGTGTAAAATGAAAAAACAGACACTTCCCGCCCCGGCAGAGGAATTAAACTGAAGATTGTAGGAATTGTTAGGTTTTGAAGCAATACAGGCTTTTACTGGAACTGTCTTATATCCTAATAGGAAAACTAAGCCAGTCTCAATCCTACAAATCCCCTGCATGTCTCTACCTACAGATTATATAAGGGTCATGGGCTTTTGTGTAACACCATGCCTATATACAAGTCTGAGCTGGAAACTGTATCTGCGGCTCGTACCATACACTGTAAGTCTAATATTTACTAAGTTCTTACAAGTGTCTGGTTTAGGGCGTGTGGAGGATAAAGGATTGGCCGCTCTCCAGCTTTGTGCTCAGGTTTACGAGAGTATGAAAGGAATTATTAATCGAACAGTTTATGGTCATTGTGAGCTCCGTGGAAATAAACGCTCACACAGGACATTGTGGACAAAATCGGCCAACTGTAATCTGGAAAAGATGAGGTTAATAATTAACTTTGCTTTAAATATGTTTGATGATTGCTGATTGCCGGGTTCACAGTAGCACTCGGCGATCTGAATTTCTGTTCCCTTATAGGAAATAAGAAGAACGCAGGCACTAGACTCTGTAAAATGTGGCCATTGGTTTCAATTGGGGGAGCTGTCATTTTATAGGGAATGTCAGCAGATCTTTGCTATGTAATCTGAGAGCAGAGGGATGTAGGGTCAGAGACCCTGATTCCAGCAATGTGTTACTTACTGGGCAGTAAACTAGATCCAAAAAATAGTGGTAGTAGGGCACTGATGAGTAATAAAAAGTAGATAAAAGTAAAAGTTTAAAACAAGCAAAACAAGTCTCACTAGTGCTTAATGGGAAGGAAGTTCCCCTTCTTCAGGTGTCTTAGGCCAGGGTAACAGTTGCATCATGCATCCGCTAAACGAATGTGTTTTTTACACGTGCAAATGTGTAAAAACGTATGCGTTAATGCACCCATAGACTCCAATGCAAAAAAAACGCATTGCAAAAGTGCAATGCATTTGGCACAATGCACTTTTGCTAGTTGTGCTACAAACATGGTCTACAACGTTTTTGGCGCTTTTTCAAGAACGCATGCATTATTTTTTAACATGGGAGTCTATGGGCTAAAAATGAAAAAAACATGCCATAAAAATGTCAAGGCGAAAACTGGATCCATTAATGCATCCTGTAAAAGGATGCAACCTCCCAAGTGTGACCCTAGCCTTACTCGACTATTGTTTTTTTTGTTTTAAATAGCATCAGTATTTTTTCAGCAGGAGATTATCACTACAGGATTGGATAACTCATGTCTCCAGCCACAGTCCCACCACTGATAAGCAGCTTTCTGTCACTATACAATGTACACAGATAGCTGCCAATCAGGGGTGCGTGTGGGGTATACACAGCTCAGCGTTCTGAGTTATGCTAAATCTGCAGGAGAGAAAACTGTGATTCTATCACAACTGCTGCACCCAGTGGACTAAGTGAACAATCACTGGACTCAGGGCTCCTTTTTATACAATATGCTGCTGTCAGATTACATAGCAATAACCTGCTGACAGATTAATGAAAGAAAAAAAAAGGAGATGAAGCAAACTTTATTTAATTCTTCTTTATCATTTCTTTCCAAAGGGGTAAAAACTTTTTGGAAGGAGTGTGTTCTCAATGGAGAGTATACCACTTCTAGACGATATTGTTTTCAGATTTTTTCCTCCCTCTTCCTCAATGTGATATTCCAATGCCAGTGGCATAATGTGAGGCTCATGGGCCCTGATGCGAACGCCAAAGGGACTTTAGGGGGCCCCCTAGGCTCCAGGATGTATGTGCAATTGAAACCCCTGCACCTATCATAGTTAGGCCTCTGCAATGCACCAATCCTAGGCATCAACAATAAAACAGGCCAACTGATTCAATTCTGCACTATAAAGCAGTGAAGATCTATACAGTATAGAGAATGAATAGAAATCCCCCTGCACTCTATTTCATAACTTTTCAAGGTAATTTGTCTCTAGGTTTTTCCATTAAATCTGATAGCGATAGAATGTAGGGGCAAAGAACCTGATTCCAATGATGTGTCACTTTCTGAGCTGCTTGCTGTAGTTTTAAAGAAATAACAGATATGCTTGTATCTCCACTTTCTGGGAGCCATAATGTTTTCATTTTTTGGGATATAGGGCTGCGAATACTGCGATCACAGACACTGGAGTCTTCAGCAGACCCACGGCCATCATGGCAACACATCCTATAATAATAATTCAGCCATCATCTGCCAGGAAAGGTGCAGGCTCAGCATGCAAGCTCGCATCAAAGGCAGGGAGGCAACGTATGATGGACATAGTTCGTCATAAGTAGTAAAGGGGTTAAAATGGCACCATGTGGTATGTACGGTGATGATCATAAGCAAACTAAAGTACAGTATGGCAATGGAAGTATGTGAGATAAGCAGGCGTTGAAGCGAGAACACTCAGTAGCAAGTCCAAGGTTCAGGTCAAAACTAAAGAAAATGTGTTTACTCCATAAGTACTACTATCACTACCTACTATAACACAACTCTTTGTTGGTAAGAAGTTGTAACTGACCCCTGAGGCGGGGGCGGGCGGATGTCTATATCTGCCTGGAGTTGCTCTTTAATCTCGCCTCCTCTGCTGGTTCTGCAGTTGTCTGATAGGACTTATCCTGCACGATCACCTCTATTACACTCACACAACTTCATTATGACATAAACAGCTAGAATTGTGAAATATATCTGTGGACTGGGGAAATTAAAGATGGTTATCCTTTTCTTTCATAAAGTTTACTTGTTTTTAAGAAAGAACAGTGTTTTTTTAATGTTCCACTAAAGCGACTGTAAGTTCAGAGTTGTTAATATCAGGATCCAGGATGTTTAGCAGGATCTGGCCATCTTATACAAGGTATCCTTAGATTCTCAATATATGACCCCATTATCTTCATAATGGCCACTATACAGAATAACTGGGACAATTCTTGATAGTTGGCGGCAGAGTCCGCTTGAAGTTATAAGTCAAAGCTCTCAACCAAACCAGCTCCCGACGCAATCATTGTTTGGCCATGATATGATATTAATGATATAATATAGGTGGAGGAGCCACCTCTGGATAACCATGATGGTGGCGCAGTTTTACAATATCCTATTATTGCAGAACTAGCGCTGCTGCCTGATTTCTATCAACACCAAAAAGAGCAAAATGCAGATCCGTAATGTAAAAATAAAGCAATTGTGTTAAATCATTAATAAAACATATATGACATACAGAATAATAGGAAGTGAACCCTGACAAATATATAAAAACACTACACAAACCGGGAGACACCTTGACAGGTGATAAGATGGTGAACAGTATAGTTAAATGTAAGGTAAACAATCTTTATACCATATTGGCCAGTAGAATCTGAGAGTCCTCAGTGGTTGATACCTGAAAAGATGGTAAGCATAGCAAGCTTTCGGGACACTGTGGTCTCTTCATCACCCTGATAAAGGGGTCATAGTATCCCGAAAGCTTGCTATGCTTACCATCTTTTCAGGTATCAACCACTGAGGACTCTCAGATTCGAATATTTTTCTAGTTACAGTTGTGGCCAAAAGTATTGACACCCCTGCAATTCTGTCAGATAATACTCAGTTTCTTCCTGAAAATGATTGCAATCACAAATTCTTTGGTATTATTATCTTCATTTAATTTGTCTTCAATGAAAAAACACAAAAGAGAATGAAGCAAAAAGCAAAACATTGATCATTTCACACAGAACTCCAAAAATGGGCCAGACAAAAGTATTGGCACCCTCAGCCTAATACTTGGTTGTACAACCTTTAGCCAAAAAAACTGCAATCAACCGCTTCCAGTAACCATCAATGAGTTTCTTACAATGCTCTGCTGGAATTTTAGACCATTCTTCTTTGGCAAACTGCTCCAGGTCCCTGATATTTGAAGGGTGCCTTCTCCAAACTGCCATTTTTAGATCTCTCCACAGGTGTTCTATGGGATTCAGGTCTGGACTCATTGCTGGCCACCTTAGAAGTCTCCAGTGCTTTCTCTCAAACCATTTTCTAGTGCTTTTTGAAGTGTGTTTTGGGTGATTGTCCTGCTGGAAGACCCATGACCTCTGAGGGAGACCCAGCTTTCTCACACTGGGCCCTACATTATGCTGCAAAATTTGTTGGTAGTCTTCAGACTTCATAATGCCATGCACACGGTCAAGCAGTCCAGTGCCAGAGGCAGCAAAGCAACCCCAAAACATCAGGGAACCTCCGCCATGTTTGACTGTAGGGACCGTGTTCTTTTCTTTGAATGCCTCTTTTTTTCTCCTGTAAACTCTATGGTGATGCCTTTGCCCAAAAAGCTCTACTTTTGTCTCATCTGACCAGAGAACATTCTTCCAAAACGTTTTAGGCTTTCTCAGGTAAGTTTAGGCAAACTCCAGCCTGGCTTATTTATGTCTTGGGGTAAGAAGTGGGGTCTTCCTGGGTATCCTACCATACAGTCCCTTTCCATTAAGACGCCAACGGATAGTACGGGTTGACACTGTTGTACCCTCGGACTCCAGGGCAGCTTGAATTTGTTTGGATGTTAGTCGAGGTTCTTTATCCACCATCCGCACAATCTTGCGTTGAAATCTCTTGTCAATTTTTCTTTTCCGTCCACATCTAGGGAGGTTAGCCACAGTGCCATGGGCTTTAAACTTCTTGATGACACTGCGCACGGTAGACACAGGAACATTCAGGTCTTTGGAGATGGACTTGCAGCCTTGAGATTGCTCATGCTTCCTCACAATTTGGTTTCTCAAGTCCTCAGACAGTTCTTTGGTCTTCTTTCTTTTCTCCATGCTTAATGTGGTACACACAAGGACACAGGACAGAGGTTGAGTCAACTTTAATCCATGTCAACTGGCTGCAAGTGTGATTTAGTTATTGCCAACACCTGTTAGGTGCCACAGGTAAGTTACAGGTGCTGTTAATTACACAAATTAGAGAAGCATCACATGATTTTTCTAACAGTGGCAATACTTTTGTCCACCCCCTTTTTTATGTTTGGTGTGGAATTTGATCCAATTTGGCTTTAGGACAATTCTTTTTGTGTTTTGTCATTGAAGACAAATTAAATGAAGATAATAATACCAAAGAATTTGTGATTGCAATCATTTTCAGGAAGAAACTGAGTATTATCTGACAGAATTGCAGGGGTGTCAATACTTTTGGCCACAACTGTAAATGTATACATTTATATATAACAACAAAGTATACAGCAAAAAAATACACTATGTTCCATCAACTGCAATGACAGTAAAAGTTCAAAATAACTGGGGCAATATACACTGTGTGCATAATTATTAGGCAAATTAGTATTTTAATCACATGATACTTTTTATAAATGTTGTCCTACTCCAAGCTGTATAGGCTTGAGAGACAACTACGAATTAAGTAAATCAGGTGATGTGCATCTCTGTAATGAGGAGGAGTGTGGTGTAATGACATCAACACCCTATATAAGGTGTGCTTAATTATTAGGCAAATGCCTTTCCTTAGTCAAAATGGGTCAGAAGAGAGATTTGACAGGCTCTGAAAAGTCCACAATTGTGAGATGTCTTGCAGAGGGATGCAGCAGTCTTGAAATTGCCAAACTTTTGAAGCGTGATCACCGAACAATCAAGTGTGGCACTCCTCTGGCGGGATGCCACAGGGAGGTACTGCACCCCAGATAGGAGGTGTAGTGCCACCATAGCCACAGGTAGAGGGGGGAAATGCATAGTATGTGTACAAAAGTCCCAATTGCAGCCACACTAGCACCAGGGACTGTATATTCAGTAGGTCCCAGGGGGGTGGAGCTTAGCAGAGCGGGAGACGTGACGTAGGTGACAGTTGACAGCAGTCAGTCAGACGGTGTGAGGAGAGCAGAACGGACGGACGCAGATCAACCTGCAGCTCTGACAGGAGGGTATCTCAAAATTAAAGAGGTAACCCAGACAAGAAAGGGGCACTCCAGGACTGGTCGGAGCCATCTGGAGTGCTCACGTCAAGCCGGTACTCCGGAACCGAGGCGGTTTGTTAAAGTGTATCCCAAACTGCTGACTGGCAGGTTATGGGCCTTACCAAGAATGTGCCACAGCACCCATCAAAGTAGTCCAGCCTCTGTCCGAAAGTTGGGTTCAAGACACTGACAAGTAAGAGAGACTTTAAGCAACAGACCCAGGGACCAGAAACCAGACTCTAGAGTGGGAGTGTAGAGAGCCAACAGAGCCATAAAGAATTGGACCAAGAAAAGCATTTGAGAGGCACCTCTGACAGACTCTGTGGCGAACCCCAAAGCCTGTGGCAACAAATTCCCTGGCAAACTAGACTGTACCGTGTACCTATTGATCCATCTGGTACCAGTAAAGAACTGTTTGAGCTTATCTGGCTTCTGCATCAGTTATTTATCGTCTGAAGGGCTTCTACAGCACCACAGAGCCAAGGACTACAACTCCCCTCATCCACCTCGCTGTCCTGAGGTAAAGCTCCACCTGTGGGGAGCTGTACTACCCAAAGCTGCATCACCATCACCTCAGCGGCCGGCTGCAGCGTTGGTATCTACATTACCAGGTACCACAGGTGGCGTCACGTATAATAATCCCCCATCCCAAATAGTTTTCCCCTCAGCCATTGAGTGTCCAGGGCACAGGACCGGGACCCGACCAGCCGTCATCCCCACTGAAGTAGCAACCTGTCCCGGTATCCGAGTACCCCCTATCCTGTCGACCGACTCACAAGCGTTTCATAGCAAATAGCCAACAGGGTCGCAAGAAGCGTGTTGGGCAAAAAAGGCGCAAAATAACTGCCCATGAATTGAGGAAAGTCAGGCGTGAAGCTGCCAAGTTGCCATTTGCTACCAGTTTTGCCATATTTCAGAGCTGCAACGTTACTGGAGTATCAAAAAGCACAAGGTGTGCCATACTCAGGGACATGACCAAGGTAAGAAAGGCTGAAAAACGACCACCTTTGAACAAGAAGCATAAGATAAAACGTCAAGACTGGGCCAAGAAATATCTTAAGACTGATTTTTCAAAGGTTTTATGCACTGATGAAATGAGAGTAACTCTTGATGGGCCAGATACATGGGCCAGAGGCTGGATCAGTAAAGGGCAGAGAGCTCCACTCCAACTCAGACGCCAGCAAGGTGGAGGTGGGGTACTGGTATGGGCTGGTATCATCAAAGATGAACTTGTGGGACCTTTTCGGGTTGAGGATGGAGTGAAGCTCAACTCCCGGACCTACTGCCAGTTTCTGGAAGACAATTTCTTCAAGCAGTGGTACAGGAAGAAGTCAGTATCTTTCAAGAAAAACATGATTTTCATGCAGGACAAGGCTCCATCACATGTATCCAACTACTCCATAGCGTGGCTGGCCAGTAAAAGTCTAAAAGAAGAAAAAATAAAGACATGGCCCCCTTGTTCACCTGATCTGAACCCCATAGAGAACCTGTGGTCCCTCCTAAAATGTGAGATCTACAGGGAGGGAAAACAGTACACCTCTGGGAACAGTGGGAGGCTGTGGTGGCTGCTGCACGCAATGTTGATCGTAAACAGATCAAGCAGCTGACAGAATCTATGGATGGAGGCGGCTGAGTGTCATCATAAAGAAAGGGGGCTAAATTTGTCACTCATTTTTTGGGGTTTTGTTTTTGCATGTCAGAAATGTTTTTTCCTAAATTGTGTGCAGTTATATTACTTTACCTGGTGAAAATAAATAAGTGAGATGGGAATATATTTGGTTTTTATTAAGTTGCCTAATAATTCTGCACAGTAATAGTTACCTGCACAAACAGATATCCTCCTAAGATAGCCAAATCTAAAAAAAAAACACTCCAACTTCCAAAAATATTAAGCTTTGATATTTGAGTCTATTGGGTTGATTGAGAACATAGTTGTTGATCAATAATAAAAATAATCCTCTAAAATACAACTTGCCTAATAATTCTGCACACAGTGTATATGATATAAATATAATATTGCGCATGTGCACAGCAGTATACAATAGAGATGAAGGAAAACAATTCCCGAAATATTGGTATGTTTGATGGTTCCACTGGTGAGTAACTGGGTTAGGTAGAGGCAGACCCAAGGGGAGAGCTACTCTACATGGAATTAAATTACCAAAGCTACATTACAACCTGTCAATAGAAAGTATATACATAAGTCACCTAAAGTATGAAGGGACGGGGTACCACCTCACCCGACACGCGTTTCACTAGAAAGCTTAGTCCTCATCTCTGCTCTGTAGCAGTAACTATTGTGAGTAGTACTGTGGTAGTCAAGGGCTGACATATCATAGGTGCAAACTGGGTATCCGGACAGGGGCATTAGAAGTCAGGCGGCCACTTACACCGTCAAGACATGTGGAATTATGCATTATGATGGGCTATGGACTGCAAAGGGCACATGTATTGTTCTTGCACAGGAGCCCTCTCCTATCTGTGCCCTTCCCTGCACTGACTGTGCACTACAACTGTACTGATCACACAGCTCTCCGTCTCCGCTCTGTGCCAGCACATTAATAAGCCTATACTAAACTGAGTGAGAGCGCTGGTGGGCACACTGGGCAAGATGGCAGAAGGCATAAGCAGTGACCGCAGGCCTTGGTGGTGCCAGTGATGCCCAGCCCTAGTGCAAGGAATAAGCGTCAGATACTTTATATTCATAATGTTATTGTATTTATTTTTTTACATTAATGTTGCCTTTAAAGTGTATTTCCTCCTATCATATTAAGGTTTCTTTGAAATGATTTTAAGTGTGTTTTTCTGTTAATGCAGATATCTCCATCGCTTGCTCTACACGAACTCCAAATCTTAATTCCCAATTTACTTCTCCAAAATAAAAAGTGAACTACGGTAAGTTATTATTCTTAAAAAGTGCAATTAAAACACACAAAAAAATAATAATAAAAAAGTTTGAAATTATGATGATAATTGTTTTTGAGTTTAGTGTAGATATGGCTGAAGAGGACAATCGGTGCGGTGCAAACTGCAGGAACTTTGTATGTTGCCTGTGATCCTGAAATCAGACTTGTCTGCTTGGTGCAGACGTGTTGCACTGATCCTCCCTTTGGCAGGAGGAATTGTGGTTGGAGAAACATAAAGTTTACGTCACAGATCATAATAATTACCCAGTGCGTGCCAAGGTCTGTAACAGAGAGTCAAGATAATCCTCTCTACAAAGGAGAAGAAGCTTCTATATAAATTGCTGCTGGGAGAAATTCAGCCACTCAACATTTATAATTGCTGTGTAAGCAAAAATCAAATAATTCCTCTATACACAGAACTGCCTGGCTCTTATGTAACTAATGTACTCTATAAACACAGCTTATTCATAAAGGTATAATGTTACCTACACAACCACACATTAGGATAAATATTCCAGCAGTGCCATATAGACAGGTCTAAACATGACACCAGTGCGGACCTGGGAGGAAAGATCCAGGAGGTTCTCCAGGCGCCATCTATGGCGATTACCGCCAATATAATAGATATAATATGTATTCATTTATATAGCACTATTAATTCCATAGCACTTTACATACATATATATTATATTGTATTCATTTATATACTACTATTAATTCCATAGCACTTTACATACATATATATATTATATTGTATTCATTTATATAGCACTATTAATTCCATAGCACTTTACATACCTATATATTATATTGTATTCATTTATATACTACTATTAATTCCATAGCACTTTACATACATACATATTATATTTTATTCATTTATATAGCGCTATTAATTCCATAGGGCTTTACATACTTTTGCAACACTGTCCCACTTGGGGCTCCCAATTTAAACATTCTATATTGTGTTGTCTTGTCTTGTAGCCTGTCTTTTAAGCATGGGAGGAAACCCACAAAAACACAGGGAGAACATACCAGCTCCTTGCAGATGTTGTCCTTAGTGGGAATCAAATCCAGGACTTCAGGACCTCAGCACTGCAAGGCCACCATGCCACACATATATACTAGCAGTGGAAATATGCCTGAGTGCAGTATCTCCACAGCTCCACAGCTAATATGTGTGTTAGTGTATATATATGTATATATATCAGTTGTGTTGTGCAGAAGTCTGGTGGATACACAGCTGATAGTCCTACTGAATAGACTGTTAGAATTCGTATTATGGCAAGAAAAAAGTAACTAATTAAAGAAAAAGAGTGGCCATCATTACTTTAATGGTGGGTTTACACGTTGCGATATCGTTCCGATATCATATCCAACGGCGCAGGAGCGCGCATTTTGTGGCCGGTTTTCCCAGAATCGCATCGGCGGTTTACACGTTGCGATATCGGGATACAACGTCCCTACGATGTGTACGCCCCCCGACCCAGGAACGACCATTTAACATGGGAGTGAATGGGTGACGTTGCACTACACATTGGAGTTGGGCTGTCACAAAGGACGATCCGGCTCCAACCGGCATCCGATATCGGGCGTTTGAGTAGCACGCTCATTCGACCCCCGATATCGGTTTGCCATCGTTCCTGTATCGTATTGGATGTTCAAACCGTACAACGCAAGAACGATATCGGGTCCAACGCACGAACCACGTGACTTTTGGTCGGAGTTGGACGCCGATATCGCAACGTGTAAACCCACCATAAGAAATGAAGGACCGCCCCAGGAAAAGAAGACCAAGAGTCACCTCTGCTGCGGAGAATAAGTTCATCCAAGTCACCAGCCTCAGAAATCGCAGGTTAACAGCAGCTCAGATTAGAGACCAGGTCAACGCCACACAGAGTTAAAGCAGCAGGCACATCTCTACAACAACTGTTAAGTCCAAACTTTTGGTCTGTACTGATATATATATCCTTGCCGCGATACCATCGGAGGGCGATGGTATCGCGGCAAGGATGGCAAAGCTCCCTGCAGGTGGAGCTAGGCCTCCGGGGCAGCGTTGCTGTAAGCAAAGAGGTCGATGATAAATGGCACAAAGACATGGAGGCAAAGTCACTCTCCCGGGTACTTTACTTTAACAGTCATCAGCAAAAGTTGTTTAAGAAACAGGTAGCTCTATGGGTGACTGCAAGTGGATGCCAGGAGGTATGGTGGTACCCGTGGTATGCCTTAGTTGACGAACCCATGTCCTTACTTCCCCACCTAGGATGAGTCTATACCCAATTACTCCTTGAAGGTAGTCTTGGAGCTCCCCTCCCTCGAAGTGAATAAGCAGGCAAACCACTCCGTCTGGCAGGGTGCCGCAGCCGGTTAACAGACCGCAGCAGCCTGTTGACAACTTCAGAGGTGGTCTCTGGCTGTAACCTTTGTTCCGGCGTTCCTGTGGTGGACTGGGGAATTCCCTGGAGTATATGTCTGACACCCAGCCGGGCGCCGGGACTTCACGGGGCAGGCATAGCTTCTTCCTCCTTGTCACGGAACCGCGCCTGCCGAAGTGGGCCCGGTGGTGCAGATTCAAAGTGAATTTGGCTGAACAGATTTAAAGGTTGTTTAAATCGTGACGCCACCTGTGAGTGTTCCGGTGATGTCCACCGGCGCTGCTTGGGCCTCCGGGGGATGTTATGCAGCAAGATGGAACGCTCCCCACAGGATGAGCGGTAGTCCCCGGAGCCAGGAGCTGCGCAAGATGTTGTGAGGCAGCTGCGGTTACCTTCTGCTTGCGGAGATGAACAGTTCTAAAGAAAGTACGGACACTGGAAGTCTCTGTAACGGGTACTTTACTGTAACCAGCAGGTGATACATGGCATACAGTTCTTGGGTAATGGACCGGGTGGACTCAGCAATGACCAGTGTTTCTCAGAGCTCCGCGGTGTTCCTCCATTCTAACTAACTTGTGTTGCCGTGGTCGCCTTGGAATGCCAGATTGGGTACAAGGAGGCTGCTTCAATTGCCCTACTACCGGGGAATTTTGGCCAGATTTGTGGGGAGCCTTGGGTCCTTTTGGTGGGTACTCCACTGGCTAAACGACTCTGTGTGTGTGGCGGTGATGGGATGCTCCTGTAAAGCGGTCCCTCCACTCCTGGTTTGCATAGCAGTGCTGAACAACTACTAGCTTCGGTACCAGTAGACCGGTAGTAGATGGGCACAGGATGTTTTTGGACCCGCATGTAGATGCCCGTAGACCAGTTGTTGAGGCACCGGAGTAATGGCGGCCAACCGGGGTGACGGCCAGGAAGCTGCACGGGACTGTACAGGCCCCCTCTCCTAGGTTGCAGAGCTTGTTGTTTTTGCTCCCTTCTCCTACGTTGCCTGATTCAGTTCTCCTACACTCTCTCTACCTCTACACTGCGCCCACCAGGACCTTATTGGCACTCTATGCTGATGATGCATGTAGGGTATGGAGCTCTAAGTTTTAACTGTGTCATTGCCTTGTCAGAGAATATTGCTGCTGCTGTCTTGGCTGCAATACCCTCTTGTGACGCACTCGTTGCGGGGCGCCACATATGGTCGCTCTACGCTGGGATTCCCTGTTTCTCTCTCGGGCCCAGACTCACGTGTCAGGCACCCTCTCTCAGGATCCCCTTTCATCTTTCCTCAGAATCAGCCTGGAGCTGTCCTGTTAGACCTCCCGACTCACTCCACACTCCTCCTCGACTCCTTACTAATTCTCTTAACTCCGACTAACTCTTTGACTCCCTCTAGAGGTGACTAAATCTCCCTCCCAGGAGTAACCTCCCACCACTACTTTAGTGTGGTAGTGCAGGAATGGGTCCCACCCACCAGCCCGGCATCCACCTGCAGTTGGGGAAGATTACACCACTTTTACGAGTGCAATTCCCCGGTGTGACGCCTGACCATGTGGGCTGCCACACCATCCCCCCCAACCCCCACACACACACACGGTCAGATGTACGGACCCCTGTACACTTCCTGATATATATGTCCCCTCCTTGGTATATATGGTCCTCCTCCTTGTATTCTTGTCCTCCCATGCTCCTGTATATTATGGTCGTCCTTGTGTCCACTTCCTGGTATATATGGTCCTCCTCCTTGTATATATGTCTTCATCCTGGTTTAAATGGTTCACATCCTTGTATCTCTATCCCCCTTCTGTCCCTAACTCATAAGTGAAAACAACAACATTGCACACACCTTTCCTCGGCCCCTATGAGTATCCTCCTGTAGCCAGCACACAGTGGGCAGCCCAGCATCTGACATTAGAGTGCATGGACAGGGGGCCTGCGCATAACAGTGACGTCACTCTCATGCACGGCCCCCTGTCACTGCACCTTCAAAGGCTCACAGCCACTGTGCATGTGTTGGCAGCCTGTATCACAGTGCAGGGACCCAACAGGTCTCTGCACCATGATGCATTTCAACTGGATATGCTTCATCGAAGCAAAGAGGAAAAAACTCCAAATGAAGCATGCGCTGGGGTCACCAGGCCCCTCTGGCCCCGGGCCCGGTCATAGCTGTTACGCCCCTGACTACCAGCCTGAATATCCTGCAGGAAGAGGTAATATGAGCTGTAAATCTGCACAGAAGATCTCAGCTATAGGGAGATCCTTCTCACAGTTGTGGCTAAAGATCTACCCCAACACAACTGCAAATAGTGTCCTCTTTAAAACCTAAGTGGCTCATAAAACTACATAGAAAGATAATTCGATACCATCGCAACATCTCCAACTTTACGCCCCATACAGAATCATCTAAATACTTAGGTCCACCTATTATTGCATATGCCGTATCAGCTAAAATGTGAAAAGTGAAGACTGACCACTAAAAAAAGTATGAGTTATTAGAGATCCCTATATAAAATGAGCCACACGTGGTGTCTGTGACTCGCGCATTCTCAGGGCCATGGGGTACTCGGAACCAGGCTATGAGTTCTGACGGGGGAGTCATAGGGGTCAAGACCTGGCTTTCGTGACCTCGGCGGAGTCACTTCTGGCAGGGGATATTGGGTTAAAGAGTATATGATGCGAGTAAAGTTTATAGGGAAAATGTTTGTGACGCCACCTACGGTTTTCGGTCAGTATGGACCGCCGCTGCAGGTCAGACCTCCGGGGTTGTTGGTACGGCAGCCTGATGTCATTGCTCCCTGTAGGTGGAGGGGGAACCTCGTGGCAGATGTGTTGTATAGCGATAGCTTTGTCAGGCCGGATTCATGCTGGGCCTCTTTACCTTGTCTGCCGTGGCAGTCGGCGGCTCCGCAGGCAATAACACAGTTTCACACAGTATTGGAATTTTGCACCTGGGTTACTCACTTCACTTGCAATTGTCCACCAGGCGCTTCTCTCTACCAAGTCCAGTCTGCTCTGTCCGTAAGGAATTGGAATAGCTTGCCCGGGACCCCTCGTGTGCCTCTTCGCACTCTGGTCTCTCTCCCAGCGTTACTTCTTCGCCTCTCCTGTCAGCACCTCCACACGCAGTGCCCCGATCTAGCAGCCACAAGTTCTGTCTTGTGACTGGTACCTGTCTCCTGACCCTAGTTCGGTTGCCTTCTCAGCGGGTGTGTCAGGTTGCGGCCACCACTCCTGGAAATTTCATGGCCTTCAGTTCGGTGGTTCAGGGCATGCAGCGTCCGTGCCATGCTCAGAGACAGTTCCCTGGTTCTTGACCAACCCCTCGTCTGACTATCCTAGTCCCGGATCTGGGTGCCCAAGCTGTTCTCACTCTGCCTGTGCCCCTGGGGTTCTCTCTGTTTTTGCCTGCACACTTGGTTTTAACGTCCGTTACTCTGGTTTCTCACTCACTACTCACTTACTACCAACTAACAACCAACTAACTTTCCACTGTCTGTTCTTCCCTTGTTCCCTTTTCACTGGGCCCTTCCCCCGGGTTTGCCCATAGTCCCCTGGGTCCTAGGGTGTGTGGGTGTGTATGGTGGGGCCGGATTCACTATCCCTTTTTCCTATTGGAGTGAGATACCACACCCTGTTATTGAGTGCAGTACCCCTTTGTGGTGACCAGACCGGTGGTGCACCACATCTGCGTACAAAAGATACACACAATGCATAAATGTTATGACCTAGTCCCCCAATACAGTGTCATCTTTTACCGGTCACCTTTTCTTACAGTGGTAACTGGGGACTTTCTATCACAAGAACCCTTAATATATTATTAATATTTATGGAGAACCATTGCTTCCCTGGGACTGTACATGGGAAGGGGTTACATAGAAAATATAGATGGAAATTACAGTAAACAGACTGGTACAGACAGGAGAGGACCTTGCCCTTGCAGGCTTACATTCTTCGGGGTAATGGGGAGGGAGACAGTAGGTTTGGGTGAGTTTGCAGTAGGTCTGGTGTTGAGGTGGTAGCAGTGTCTTTGTAGGCTGTAGCTTTCTGAAGAGGTGGGTTTTCAAGTTCTGCTTTGAAGCTTCCGAATGTTGCAGATAATTGGATGGGGGACATACATACCACGATAAGGGCATACCAGTAGGAGGACCATATATTGCAGGATCAGGGACATTAATACATAATGAAGGGTCAATCTGTGAGTTTTTAGATTATTTAGAACGTTACACAGGGAACATACATCTGACCAACGTGTGCGTGGGGTGGGGGGCAGGTCTAAACTTCGCACCGGGGCCCACCAGACTCTAGTTACACCACTGATTTTAACCCTTCCTGACCTATGATGTAATAGAAATCATAGGTTGCAGTGACTTCCCGACCTGTTACATCCCACAACATCATGGTGGGATCATAGCGCCATTCCTGCGTTAACCGCCATCATGCCCCAGTATCCTGTGATTCTTATGACAAGATACTGGAGCTTGATGTCAGGGGGGTGGGTTCCAGGTTCCCCACCCCACCTCACCCCCGCCCCCATGATCGCTGTGAATCCCAGCAATCGTCACTCTTCAGCTATGGGAGGGGCTGTCATAGCCCCTTCCATAGGATGGAGCACTGAAGGGGATGGGTATCGCCCCCTCCAGCACTGATGGAAGTGATTTAATGGGAGTGATCACTTCCACCAGCTCAAGCATGGCGGTGATGCAGTCCGCCTGTGCCCACTGCTCCTCCACAGCCTGATGTCCCTGCATGGAGATCAGGCTACAGAGGAGCGATATGACAGGTGGTGGTGGTGCAGGCCACATGTGCCCGCCTTCCCCTTTTCCTCCTTCTCCTCCCTTCATGTGTCCGCTCCCCCCTCGTCCTGTGCCCGCTCCTGTGCCCGCCCCTCCCGTGCTGTGCCCACCGTCCCTCTTCCTCCTCCCACTCCCCTCCAGTCCTGATCTCCCTCCCCTCCTGTGCTTCCCGCCCACCTGCTGTTTCTGCCCTCTGCTCCTCTACAGCCTCATCTCCCTGCATGGAGAAGAGGCTGTGGAGGAGTGATGTGACAGGCAGGCACAGTGATCTGTGTGATCACTGTGCCCTGGCTCTGTGGGAGAGGGAGCGCAGGGTCTCTTACCTCTCCCCACGGTGAATGACCATCGTAATGAAATTGCGATGGGCTGATCACCATGGTAACCTGACATTGCCATGACAACATCCGGTTACCTGGTCCAAGCCTCAGAGATCATGTGATCTTTAGGACTTGGGTTTGTCACACTGATGGTCACTGTAAGGCAGATCATTGCCATACAGTGCACCATCAGTGTGACCCCAGAGACTATAACAAGAGGATACTTGATCCCTTGCTACAGTCTCAGGGGTCACAGTGATGGTGTACTGTATGGCAGATACAGATATGGGGTAATAAAGATGGAGTCTAAATTTATGTTTGTATTTTTTTCTAATAAAAAGATTTTTCTCTGTGTGGTGTATTTTTGTTACTATTTACTAGAGATTCCTAATGACCGGGTCTAACATTGGCCCGACATTATGAATCTCGGACTTAGTGCCAGCTGCGAATAAACAAACTGGCATTAATCCCTTTTATTACCCAGTTTGCCACCAGACCAGGGCAACTGGAAGAGTCTGGGTACAGTGCCAAAAAATGGCACTTTAATGCTTTAATGAATGCTCCATTTCCTAGGGCAGCTCAGGGCTGCAATTTGCAGCATGAACACTTGTGCCTCTCCAAGCTGAGGATCCAGCCCCCAGCTGCCAAGTTGTACCTGGCTGGCAACCAAACATACAGAGAAGCTTCACATTGTATTTAAAAAAAAAAAGAAAAAAACAATATATTTTTAGCTGCCAGCCAGGTAAAACTAGGCAGCTGGGGGTGGGTGGCAGTCCGTAGCTGCCAAGTTATATCTGGCAGGCAACCAAAAATATGGCGAAGCCCAACGTCTATTTTAATAAAAAAATATTTCCACAAATAAAAAAAACGACATGGAGTTTCGCCATATTTTTGGTTGCCAGGTATAACTTGGCAGCTGGGGGCTGGAATCCTCAGTGTTGAGAGACCCAAACATTCTGGACCCCCCCACGCTGTGAATTGCAGCCCACAGCCACCCCAGAAAATAGAGCATTCATTAGAGGTTCCATTTTCTTGCGCTGTACCCCGAACTCTTCCAGTTGCCCTGGGGCCGATGGTAAACTGGGTAATAAAGTGGTTAAAACCAGGTTTGTATTGGCAGCTGGCACATCAGGCGCTCTGCAAACATGACATGGTGTCAGCTAATGATTCCAGCTAATTCTCCATTCAAAAAGTCAAATGGCGCTCCTTCCCTTCCGAGCCGTACCATGCACCCAAACAGTGATTTTCGACCACATATGTGGTATCAGTGTACTCGGAAGAAATTGAACAACAAATTTTAGACTCCATTTTCTCCTGTTACCCATGAGAAAATGCAATAATTTGAGGCTAAAGTAACGTTTTTGTTGGAAAAAGTAACATATTCATTTTTTCTTTGAACGTTGCTTTAGTTCCTATGAAGCACCTGAAGGATTGATAATCTTCTTGAATGGGGTTTTGAGTAGCTTGAGGGGTGCAATTTTTGGAATGGTGTTACTTTTGGGTGTTTTCTGTCATATAGGCCCCTCAAAGCCACTTCAGATGTGGTGTGGTCCCTGAAAAAAGAGACTTTGTAAATTTTGTTGGAGAAATTGCTGATGAACTTTGAACTCTTTTAGCTTCCTAACAAAGAACAATTTTGCTTCCAAAATTGTGCCGATGTACAGTAGACATGTGGGAAATATTATTTATTAACTATTTTGTGTGATTTAACTCTCTGGTTTAACAGAATAAAAATGAAAAATTTGAAAATTGCTAAATTTTCTAAATTTATGCCAAATTTAAAAAAAAAAAAAAAAAAAAAAAAATTATCGACCTTATTTTACAACTAACGTGAAGCCCAATATGTCACGAGAAAACAATCTCAGAATCACCGGGATATGTTGAAGCGTTCCAGAGTTATAACCTCATAAAACGACACTGGTCAGAATTCCAAAAAATGGCAAGATCAGTAAGGTCAAAACAGGTTGGGTGGTGAAGGGGTTAAACACTTAGTAAGCCTTTTGCAGGTGTTTTGTGTTAATTATACTAATATTCTGAGATCATTAATTTTGGTTTTTCCTTGGCAGTAAGCCATAATCATCAACATTAACATAAATAAACAATAGAAATAGATCACTCTGTAAAGAGTCTATATAACATATTCTTTTCGCTTTATGTATTAAATTACGGAAATGAATTAACTTTTTGATGATATTCTAATTTATTGAGATGGACCCATAGTAGTCCCCCTTTGAATACAAGTTCCCCTTTCATTTGTATCATATACTGGCCACAAATGGTGACATGATCTGGGATGTATCAGAAATACCTTGTTGCCGGAGAGGCGGATTGTCTCGCTGACTTTATGCAGCTTGACATAAAGTGAGTTATAATGAGAAGGAAAACAGCAAAAAGAAGATGAATCATGGATCAGTGGTCGGTCGCAGGAATACAATGCTCAGAGCCAGTGGCTTAGAATAATCAGGGTCTGCACGGTAATGGCCCGCAGCATTTGTTCTGTTCATAATCAGTCACAGAATACTCAATACTGTTTCTTCATTGTAGCGGACAAGATCCAGGAAGACAGAATATAACACAGGGCGAATATTGTTACATTATGCCAAATGCTTATTCTTATACTCTGCAGGAAACTGACTTCTTCCGCTCAGTTTCTGAGTACAGTTCTTCTTTTAGGTCCAGTTTCCATACAGCCAGGCCATTTTTTATGCTTCAACTGATGACAAATTATATCAAAATAGAATATTATTATTATTATTTATTTACAGAGCACCATTGATTTCATGGTGCTGTACATGAGAAAGGGTTACATACAAACAAGTTAAAACTGCAACCAACAGGCTAACAGTAACAGACAGGTACGGAGGAGAGAGGACCCTGCCCTTGCGGGCTTACATTCTACAGTGCAGTGGGGAGAGAGACAGTAGGTTGGGTCTGCTCTGGTGGTAGTTGAGCGACGGGTTGAATAGTGGTGGAGCGCCGGGTCCAGTGATGGTGGAGCACTGGGTCCAGTGGTGGTGAATGGACCGGGGTACTCAAGACTGGGCATATACTGTCTCATAGGGGATGTCAGGGTGCCAGGCCCAGTCCCGTCATCCCAGATGCAGCAAATAAAGGGAGTATTTACAGGTAGATTTGTTGTGACGCCACATGGGGTATGTGGTTAGTAGAACCACCGCTGCCATATTCCTGCTCGGGACGGTGACTTGGGGCAGCGTGGATGGTAAGCACTCCTCGGGTAGGGCTGAGGGTCCCCAGGGCAGGTGTAGTAGTAATGGATGAGCCTGGTGAGGGTTCGGTGCAGTTCACTTATTTTGTCGCTGCAGCTTCTCCAGCAGTGCTTGCTGTCCTGGTAGTCGGCGGCTCTGCAGGTGAAAGTCTCTGCTGTGGATTATAGGCAACAA
>JARQOC010000011.1:48424351-48496851 GCA_033576535.1 Allobates femoralis
ATGCCGAGAAATTCTGATGTGAAAGCAGCCTTAGTTTTGCATTTTCTCACAGTCACATACTTTGGTCAGCTATATGCACTAGTGTATTTACAGGGTGTAAACGTTTATACTGATTATGTTAGAGTCTTTTTTTAGGACATTTTTTTAACAGGCGACTATCTAATCTGTGTGTTTAATGACATTTTTTATTTTGTCTCACTCTATAGAAGCTTTTTCCTGATTTTCGTGATTTATACTGTTACCTATATAGCGAAACATTAAATCATCACATTAGCATTTTTATATTGTAAAGCTGGAGTGGTGCTTTAGATCTAAGTCCCTGACCCCTGATTTGTGATCTGCTGGCAGCTCCGGTGTTTCATGAAGCATCGGAGATCACAACTTAACACAAGTCTATGAGAGCCTTGTTCATTGACTTCTTGTGATGTAGCCTCTGATTTCTGGGCAGACAGAAGGCACAGACAGTTACAAGAGCACGGCGGTACCGGAGCAGGGTTGTTAAGGCGTGAAGCTGCCGGAAGGTGAGTATATGAGCAGGGGGGGTGCAGGGGGTTACATGTAAAGTGTCACTCCAGCCCTGAAAAACAAAACACTGGAGTGGTGCTTTAAAAAAAAGGCTGTATCTTTCTGTATCTGATCCCCAAAGTTAAAGTAATATCTAACAACTACAGCTCAAATAGTAGCAGTACCATGCTTGATCAGAGTGATAGGGGTATGACACCCAGTACTCCTACTGATCAGCTCTATTCAGTCCCGCATGGTGAGATGGGTACAATGTGCAGAACAAGGATGGTCCTGCACTCTCCACAGAAACCAGCGGTGCTATTCACCTCCATTCACTGTCTACATCCAGATGCCAAAAGAATTGAAAACAGGTATATAAAAAATAATATTTATTCACTTATATAGCACTATGAATTTCACAGAACATTACATACATCAGCAACACCATCCTCATTGGGGCTCACAATCTAGATTCCCTATCAGTATGACTTTGGAGTGTGGGAAGAAACCAGAGAACCCAGAGGTAACCCTCACAAGCACAGTTGATTGAAGCAAACACCTTGTATTGGACCTCAACCAATCTGCTAATAATAAAGTAGCTTATGAATAGGGCAGTAATATATTGAAAACCCCTTTAACTTTAAAGACTAGTAAAATAAAATTTATAGCGTCTAAACTGACTAAAGAGGAGATCCGACAGGTGGTCTTAGTCATAAACTTAAGACCCCGTTACACACTACGATATTGTGAACGATATAGTCGCAACCTCACTGGTTAGGTGACTTTGCAGTGATGTCGAAACGTCATTGTTGTGTGTGACACGTATCAACAATCATCGATAAGTCGGTTGATCGTTGATTTATGGCCCGGACCATAAATCTGTCGTTGGTCTCCCGCTGGGCGGCCAGCATCGACATGTGTGACAGCAGGAGACCAACGATGAACGAGCTCCCAGCGCCGCACAGCAAGTGCTGGGAGCTGGTAACCATGGTAAACAGCGAGTAACTAAGCGCCGCGCTCAGCTTAGTTACCCACTGTTTACCCAGGTTACCAGCGTTCTCGCTGGTCCTGATCACTGGTGAGTCTGCCTGTTTGACAGCTCAAAAGCGATCAGTTCACAATGTCCCAGTGGTCCCAGCCAGGTGGGATCGCTGGGACATTGAAGCATGTAACGGGGCCTTTAGAATGGTACTTGTTGGGGATATTCAAGGTAAATTGGGACAACTCAATTTATAATGAACATGATGGCAGTAATAATTCGGACCTAGGGATAAGATGCTCGAAGGAAAAGTGTAGCTTCACACAAGGGGAAAGAAAATGAATATACAAAACTGTATGGGGAAGTTGATGAGAGGACAACAAAAATATGAAGATGATAACAACATGTTTTTGATTAAGCATCAGGTTGGATTTAAAAATGTTGCACTGTTATGTATTACGGCACTTATTGTTGAACAAGTTTATATTTGGAAAAAGATTTTGAAAACGTAATACGGAATGAAAAAAAACCTGGTAAAATAAAGAAACAATTAAAAAATGTAGTTAAAGTTTACATAGGTTGAAAAATACTTAAAGGGGTTTTCTCACGAACAAAGTTAATTTAAAAGTTCATTTTAATCAATAGATCTTGGAATAATAATAATGTCCACAATTGGATGTGTTTAAAAGAAATGTTCCTGTGCTGAGATAATCCTATAAATGTGCTCCTACTATGTACAGTTTCATTTTTGTTTCTGACTGTGCACGGAGCATTGGTTTGATCCTGGGCAGGGAATAATGAAATAGAGTAAACAGATATTACAGCACGGGATCACAAATAATTCTTTCTTTGAGGTAAAACATTTTTTACAAACAGGCAGAGAAATGTTTAACCTCATAAAAAGAATCAGCTGTGATCTCATGCTGTAATGTCTGTACTTTCTCTTTCCTTCCTCCCCTGCCCAGGAGATGTGGTATGATCAGACCGTGTTTCGTGCATAGTCATAAAAATTAAATTGTTCATAGTAGTGGCACATTTATGAGAATATCTCAGCACAGGAACATTTTTTTTAAACGCATCCAATGGTGGACATTATTATTATTCCAAGATCTATTAATTTAAAATGAACTTTATTCGTGGGAAAACCCCTTAAAGTCCATTAAAGGGGTTGTCTGGGACTTTAATATTGATGATCTATCCTTAGGATAGATTATGTCTGGTCAGTGATGGATCAATTGTTCGCGGTTATGAAGATGTACAGCATAGCTCCGTCAACTGTATATTGGCCATGGCTGGGTACTGCATATCCGCGTCCTTTTTCGAATCAACAGGGGTAAATGTGCAGTATCTGGCTGCGGCCACTATTCCGTTAGTGGAGCTGTACATCCCCAGCAACTGAGTGCTTCCGGCTGACAACCAGGAACAGCTGATTGGCGGGGGTGCCGGGTGTCGCACCCTCATTGAACAGACATTAATGACCTATTTTAAAAATAAGTCATCCTTGTTAAAGTCCTAGATAATCCCTGTAAGTTCAACCATTTTTCAATTGGTAATATTCCATATTTACATTATAAACTACTTGTTAACTGAATGATGATGTACACTCACAAGTAGGATCAGTAAGACTATTGTGCTGTCAGTGAAATATAGTAATACATCCCTTAAAGAAATCCTACTAAGATTCATAGCTGGGTGGTGGCCAATGGCTGTTGCCAAAGCACCAAAGAGGTGCCTCCTTTTTCATGTAAACGTCAATCATAATTATACAAAGAACACTGTAAAGTAAACCAATTATTTTAATAGCACAGGGCTATCCCTGGGAAGGGCTGAGAAAACGCTTGGCTTTAGATAAAGTAAATGCATGCCAGGAATGTGGTGATACTTTAGTGATCACATGAACGTGGTGAGGTTACTTTTACATTCTGTGATTCCTGTAGATGTAACCATGTTTTCAAGTTAAGGCTTGTCATTATGGTTTATAGATGAGAATAAAAGTTTATTTACACAAACGAACTTTCAGAAAAGTGTGAAACAGTGGTGTATCGCTAAAGGTTGCACACCAGGCAGCCATTATGGGGCCTATCATTTGGGGGAACCTGGGGCCAGTGATGCCCCCTCCCCCGACCTGGCATTGCACTTTTAACTATTGTCAACATGGATACTGATCTAGTTGAAAGTAATGATGAAAGATAGCACCATCAGCTCCCTCTTTCATAATTCTCCCTGCGCATCTGAGCTCTGACATCTCAGCGCAATGTGTGCGAAGACATCTCTACATCGTGCCCACTCTGTGGAGCAGATCAGGACTGCAGACCACGTGCTTTGTAAATAGGACCAGAGATGGAATATGGAGACGGGAAGATTTTGTCTTTTTTTTAAATTAATGGCGGCCATCATATTGTTTGGAGGGCTATGTGGGGTTCATTATACAGTTTGCAGGGCTATGTGGGGTCCATTAGACAGTTAGCAAGGTTTTCTGGGGCTCAGTATACAGTTAGCAGGGCAATGTGGGCGCAATTAAACTATTTGGAGAGCAGTGAGGGAGCTATTATTAAGTTTGCAGGGATATGTGGGGCCATTATACTATTTGCAGGGTTATGTGGGGCCATTATACTATTTGGAGTGCTATGTGGGGCCATCATATTATTTGGAGGGCTATGTGGGGCCATTATACTATTTGGACTGCTATGTGGGGCCATCATATTATTTGGAGGGCTATGTTGGGCCATTATACTATTTGGAGCGCTATGTGGGGCCATCATATTATTTGGAGGGCTATGTGGGGCCATTATACTATTTGGAGAGCTATGTGGGGCCATCATATTATTTGGAGGGCTATGTTGGGCCATTATACTATTTGGAGCGCTATGTGGGGCCATCATATTATTTGGAGGGCTATGTTGGGCCATTATACTATTTGGAGCGCTATGTGGGGCCATCATATTATTTGGAGGACTATGTGGGGCCATTATCCTATTTGGAGAGCTATGTGGGGGACCATTGTACATTATGCAGGTCTCTGTAGAAGCTATTATATAGTTTGCAGGGAGGCATTGGAGGGATATTTTGGGGCCTATTATGCTGTTTGGAGGGCTGTGTGGGGTTATTATACTATTTATAGGGCTGTGTGGGGGATATTTTATTGGTTGGAGGGCTGTGTGGGGGCTAGTATACAATGTGTGGTGCCATCATACTGTGTGGAGGAGTGTAAGGGTCATTACACTGTATGGAGGTGTATTATACCAAATGAAGGACCATTATACTGTATTACTGTATGGAGGGCTGTATTGGGGCCATATCATGTTGGGTTCACTGAGGGGGTATCATACTTTGTGGTGTGAGGGATAAAGTAGGGTCATCAAACTGTGCATGGGATGGGTACTGTGAATGAATTCACTGTGGGGGTATCATATTGTTCTTGGGAGCCACTTATGTTGGCATCATTCTATCCGCCATGAAAGGGTACCGTAACAGTAAGGCTGGCTTCACACTATGTTTTGTTCCTGTCTGTGGGGATCCTGTTTTTTGCAGGACCCCACGAACATGAATGGACAGGTCCGGATTGGCAACTCCGAATGCCATTTTTGTGTCTAGGTCCGGGATTCGGACACAGAAAGAGCAGGGAGGAGCCGAGCCAGACAAGTGATGTCGCCGCTGTTCACTTTCACTTTAGCAGTGTATTTACATACATTGCTAAAGTGAAATTAAGTCAAGGAATGGTAAAAAAAAAAATTCGCACCTTTCCGCCGTGTGTCCCACGATGCATTCAACTCCCATGGCTAAAGGACCTTTGAATCAGCTGACCGGGAAGGGGCAGGGCAACCTGATCAGCTGATGGGTCATATGACCGCATCAGCGCGGATTAAAAAACGCATCGTGGGACCTATGGCGGAAAGGTGAGAATTTATTTTTTTATTTATTACCATTCCTTGACTTAATTTCACTTTAGCAGTGTATGTAAATACACTGCTGAAGTGAAATTACATACATGTACCAAGGGTGCTCTTGTTATGAGCATGCTCTGTACCCAGGAACCGGATCCGGGAAACGATTCTGTTTTTTCCCGAATCCGGCTCCATAGGCCCCCATGTTAAGTGTCCCGGACCGATTAGTTTCTGTCCAGTTTTGTCACCGGAGCCCAAAAACGGTGCAGACTTAGTTTTTGGGACTGATGAAAAACAGGACAGAAACGAATCCGTGACTGAATACACAAAACCGGATGGCCAAATATGACCAATCCGGCACCATAGGGATGTATGGGAGGCAAAAACGATCCTGTTCTGTTCTTTTCAAAAACGAATAGAACAGGATCACAAAAACCGTAGTGTGAAGCCAGCCTCAGGGGTTTCAATAGGAAGTTAATTACTTTATTAGTGCTGAAAAGTTGAGATATGCTCTGCTGTGAACCCATTGAATATTATTTTTTTTGTGGCCAGGTAGAACTTTTGCTATGGTGCTTAATGAGTTTTATATATGTCCTGCTGGTGAACAAACAAAATGCTGATCAAATTCTTTATGGCGGCACAAAAAATATTGTCATGGCAGTGCCTTCTCTGGTGCAATCAGGGATTGTGCAGTCAACTACATGTGTGTTGTATATGGAGAGAATGATCATATTAATGATCATTGTCCCCCCCCCCCATGCAATACAGGCAACCTTTGTGAAATTGAACATAAACGATGATCAATCATTTTATATATTGATGGTAGGCACTAGTCTATGGGCAGAAATTTGAACATCTGAAAAGGGCCTTTTACTGTGGTCTCCTTCCAATACAGGTTAATACCAACACACCTGCATCTAGGAACATGTATGCTCAACCCCATATTTACCCCACATATCACTCCATTAATAGTAGCATAGAAAGATGTTGTGTCTTTGGTATCTTTTATTGTTAGTCTGCTTTCACATCAGTGGTAAGCGCTGATCGCGGCAGTTGCGGTGAAAAAAACGCAACTGCCGCGGTTACCGCATAACGGCTGCACTTGCGGTAAGCCCCATGCAATGTCTATGGGGCTTGGGGTAAGTGTGCGGCAAGTGCGGTTTCGGCACTTGCGGCAGATGCGGCCGCAAAAAAACCACGGCTGACCGCAAGTGCCGAACCCGCAACTATACCGCACTTGCCGCACCTGCCGCAAGTCCCATAGACATTGCATGGGGCTTGCCGCAGGTGAACCGCAAGTGCGATCGTTATGCGGTAACCGCAGCAGTTGCGTTTTTTTCATCGCAACTGCCGCGATCAGCGCAAAATGCTGATGTGAAAGGGGCCTTAGATTGCGTAAATTAGACAAAGCCATCGGAAAAGGTAGGAGAGACAACTTGAACTAGAATTACACTAATGTGATTAGCAAGATCAATTTCTATAACAATAATGGGATAATATTAGATCCTTGTGGATAAAATTCATAGAGGCCACTCCACACTTCTTTGTACAGGACTGAATAGTTCAGGAGCATTAATAGATCTCATGTCTGCACAGTAGCTCAGGCAGGGAGTGGCGCCTTGTGATATATATTGTGTGGCCTTTATATTGGTGTCTACAATTATGGATGGGTGTTTCTTCTCACAACTTATTCTCTGTAGCTTCACGCCATCCCCATTCATGTGCTAGAATATTCTTATACATAAACAAAGTAAGATAAAGAGTTAATATCTACGGTGTCTTCAAAAAATATTCATAGCTCGTGAACTTTTCCACATTTTTTTCATGGTACAGCCACAAACTTAATTGGAACCTGTCAGGTTGTTTTTACCCCCTAACCTATCACTAGCTGTCCGTGCACCTTCTAGCACATCCCTAACCATCCCTGTCTGACCTAAAACTGTATTATAGGTAATGGATGTGAAAAAAGATTTGAATTTCCCGCTTCCTCCTTCCGGATATGATGCACTGGCCGGACGCCATTTTCAGTCCGGTGCATTGTGGGTGATAATCAGGTGAGCAGGCCGGACGTCATTTCTGGTTTGGTGCATTTTGGATGACTATCGGGTGAGCGGGCCGGACATCATTTCTGGTCCTGCACATTGCGCAGTTTAGTTAAGTGCCAATTTCCACACAGAATGGGCACCTGTAATTGGCTCCTAGAGTAACCTGAAACCAGCCCATACATTCTACCATACTAGAATGTATAGGTTGATTGTAGATTACTCGAACAGCCAATCACAGACACCATTCTCTGTGACAGCGTCTGTGATTGGCTGTTGGACCTGTCACACATATAAAAGTGTAAAAATAAATAAATAATTTAAAAAATGACATAGAGCTCCGTGGAATTTTTGATTCTCAGTGCAGATAAAGCAGACAGCTATGGGCTGCCACCCCCAGTTGCCTGGCTTTACCTTGACTGGCGATAAAATTACAGGGTAGCCCAATTTTTTTCTTAATTATTTAAATTTTAAAAAATGTGTGGGCTCCCATCGTATTTTGGTCACCAGCTAGGTAAAACCAGGCAGCTGGGGGCTTGGATTCTCAGTGTGGTAAGTCCCAAGCGTTCTGGGCCCCCCATGCTGGAAACCACAGCCACCCCTGAAAGTGGCGCATTCATTGTAGTGCCATTTCCAGGTGCTGTATCTTGTATCACATAAAATCCCAAGAAAATATATTTAAGTTTCTGTGTGTACTTTGAAAATTGTGGAAAAGGTCACTGGGTATGAATACTTTTTCAAGGCACTGTATACAAAGTTCTAAAAAATATGAATCCATCCATAAATCCAAATTGATTTGAGAAAACAATAGATGTCTTGGAAGGCGACAAGTTATTCCTTGACTAACTTTTCTTCTTCCATTTGAAATTAACATTACTACTAATTGATAGGGTCTTTCACTCTGGCATAAAAATGCTATCACCCACAAATAAGCGATTTACTTGTTTGGCAGGTGATCACCGGCATGTTTACTCAAGATGATGTTCCAGAACAAGCATTTTTACAGACACTAATTAATGAACGGTCTAAATCAACTTTTAATGTAATTCATGCTTGAAAGGAAACAGTGAATCATAGTCATACCATTGAGAAACCAGTATGGATGGATATATATATTAGCTGTTGCATGGACAATGCTTCAGCCACTCCTTCAACTAACAGCCATGTTTACGGACTCTCCCATACACTGGATGAGCGCTCCTGTATTCTCTATAACAAAGCTGCAACCTGTTAAACACCTGGCCTGGGTCCAGCTCTGCCCCTTCACCATGGACAGCTAAACTTTCCTGAGCGCGTATTGTAAGTAGCCCACCGTGCTCCCATGTGATTTTCTAGATAGGCCAATGTCAGCCCTACCAAGACACACACCTGTGTCTTACTCTGTCTATGGATAGGTCCCTGTCTTAAGTCTCCAGAATGTCTCCTGGCTGCTTCTGGCTTCCGGTTCCTCAGCATACTGTCTGTCTGCGGCTTTCCATACCTCTGCAACCTGTTTGCAGTCTGTAGGACATCTCCTGGCTGTCTGTGGCTTTCAGTTCCTCAGCTACCTGTCTGCCTGCAGCTCTCAGTACCTCTGCAACCTATCTGTGGCTTCCAGCATATCTCCTGGCTGTTAGTGGCTTCCAGATCCTCGCCTACCCTTCTGCCTGTGGCTTTTAGTACCTCTGCTAACAGTCTCTTGTCTGCTGCATCAATACCTGTGGTCCATGTGCTCACCCGAACCTTGGTCTTTGAGGATCACCTAGTGAGCTCTATATCACTGACATGATGGCAGGGAGCTTATTTCCAGTAGCACAATGCAATTGACAATCTGAAATTGGACATACACGGTCATCATCTTCCCCAACCAGACAGCTGGTGCTCCCATACACATTAGAGTGTTAGCTGGACCTGTCAATATCATCTGGTCTAATGTGTATGGGAGCCTTAAAAGAAAACTGGTAGTGGGTAGCAGTTGAAAAACAACTGATATAGATATTGGATATTTTCCATAGTTGCATTCTATGTGACTAAAGGTATGGTCAGATGTTGATTTTTTATGTTGATTTTGTTTTTGCAGCAAAATCTGCTCTCTTGGCAGTAAAAGTGCTGCTTCCATAAAGCTGGTTTTGCTTCATTTTTTGTTGCGATCTTTAGCTGTGTTTTCGGTATGTCATTTGTCTACAGGACATGTTTAGATAAAGTTACTTTCATTCATCACAAAAGCAGCAAAAAATGCAGTATTTTGCACTTTCTCCTTGCTTGCAATGGTAAAATAATGCTGCAAAATGCTGAAAGGATTGACATTCTGCTTCTTTCAAAAACGCATCAGTTTTCCATTTCAGTCAGGAGAAAAAAAGCAAATGTGTGTGTGTGAACATGATATTTCTGAAATCTCTTCTCTTTTGCTTGAACTGTAAAAAGCAACTTTTAATTTGCCTAAAAACTCATGAGAAAATGCTGCAAAAAAACGCAAAGTGTGAACATAGTCTTAAAGAGCCTAGGAAAGAAAGGGCCTATTCCCTGGTTGGTCTCATTCTCTATCCTGAGGGGATAACTTGTGCCAGACTTTTGGTCCAGTTGCCACAGTGGCATTGCCTCCTTCACAGGGGGTGATGTCATGCCTGGAAGCAGGCGGAGGTCCCCACACTAAGTAACACTAGCATGCAACACCATTCCTGGCTCCAGGCCTAAAGGGGAGCTCTAGGACCCATTTTCATGGGAGCTCCTCTATAAATTCTGGTCCAGAGGTGGGATTAGGCAGAACATCCGAACGTCTGAGGAGAGGGAAGAGAGAGGAAGTCGAGGAGAAGTGCTCAGGGGAGTGGAGCCATGACTGGGCTCACCCCGTTGTGGAGCGCTGGGAAAAGGACGCCAGAGTCCTTGGTTATGCTGGTGCTGTACACTCCAACAGCTTAATCTGGAGGGCAAGAGACTGCAAGTCTCTTGGCCTCACCGAATACCTGGCGCCACAGCAACATGCTGAGAGCCTGGAGCTGCCTTCAGCAAGGTGGCACCAGAGAGAGACTTGTGCTGCCTGCCATATGGGTCAGAATCATCAAGCAGGAGAAGAGCCGCAGTGTAGCTACAAGACGCAGGGACCTGAAGCAAGAGCGCAGCAGGAAGGCCTCCAATCCCACCTGCTTCCAGGCTAGCCAGATCCTGTTTACCACCTGAAATCAGTACCCCGGACTGCAATACCATCTACCAAGTAAAGGTAACGGAAACTGCGCCCTTTTGTGTCCTCCAATTATTGCCTGCACCCTTAGTCCTGCACCCCAACGATCATCACCACTATAGACTGTTCATACCATCCCTGGGGCCCAGCTCCACCTGTGGGGAGCTTTAAAATCCCGGCTGCACTACCATCTGCCCCAGCGGTCATATCCTGCAGCATCGTCCACCCCTGGTCGAGTACCACAGGTGGTGTCACAAACTATCCCTTGTAAATAGTCCCGTTTTACTGCACGCCCAGGGCCACGAAGCCGGGTCACCGCCACCGTGACCTCCCAACGAACCGACCGACCCGATTCTCGAGTACCCCACAGCCCTGGTGGGCGTCATACAAGGAACAGCTCCTCCCACCCCTATCTCTGGTAACTGATGACGGATCCATTAAGAAAACTGTCCATGGACATACAATGGCATCCTAACGTGGGAGGCCATAACGGATCCGTGGCCATCTGTATCAAAACGGATGGACACGGATTTGCAAGTGTGCCAGTGTGAAAGCAGCCTAACATGAAATGCATTTTATCAACAATTTCTTGTCTACATTGATGTGAAGATTATACATTTCCTGAGATTTTGAAGGACATTTATTCATATGTTAAAGAATTAGCCCAAGGCTGATTGAAAGAGGTATGCAGGGCTTTTATCAGCTCCTTCTGTCCTGAGTGGCAAAATCCCGCACAGTAATATGGAGTCCATGTTCTTAGCAGACACTGAACTGTCAAAGGATAGCGCCTAGGACTTCACGGACGTTTTGGTAGGAGTTAATAAAAGTGCGCGAGAATAAGGGGTTGTACCAAACACCAGGGGCGTTGTTAAGAGGCACAGAGGCGTCAGCGGCCTGTCGGCCATCTTCCCTGGGGTACGTGCACCCTCTCATGCTGCCCTGTTTTCTATACTTGAATTCTATTATTTGAGTTATTGGCAGTGAACATGTTGTCACAGCGGGGCGGTTCTCATCCATGCCCAGTTATGCTTTATTTGCAAGGCCCGCAGTATAATAGCGGTTGGCAATTGGTTATGGACGAAGATAACAGTATTAGATAAAGAAGAAATAGGCATGAACGGAGGTTTTGGGTTTGGCAATGTATTTTTATGGTTTGGAATAAAGCTGTGGCCAACCCATTTAACCCACAACAAGTCTCGGTCTTTTTTGTTATATGTAGTAAGACTTTTTTAAAGGCAGCACATACGGATTTTACAAAGAGGGTCGGGGATGTTACACTCCGTGCAGTCATGGTTTCCCATGTCCAAATGATTACTGGATGTCTAATATTATTAATTTATAGGATACTCTACAATGACATGAATAAGAGGTCCATGGCTTGTTTCTTTCACAATTCGCTCATGATCAGGGTTAAATGTTGCCAATTATAGCCGTCCTCCAGTTTATTGATTTATACTTAAACTTCATGTTAATTATTTGCAATCTCTATTTCCTCTGTGATTTCAAATCAGACAGCTAAATTCCTTAATGTGATTACAGAACAAAGGTACGGTCAGATAAGAAGGCATTTCTCTTCTTTGATCCCGTGACACGTTTTGTGTTCAATTCCTTTCTCTGCAACTAATTGATCAAGGAAAAAAAGGACAATTGTGAGCTTCACTGCAAGTGCGGACAAAAGCTCATGTATGGTTAGCAAGGATTTGTTGAGATGATGCCAAAAAAGTAGACAAAATATGATCATGTTTCAAAAGCGTGCATACAAGGAAGCAGTTACGTAACTTAATAACCATAACGTATTACATGGAATCGGATTCGTTGGAAAGGATATAAAAGCAGGTTGCTTAATCATAAGGTGGGAAAATTACATATGATGAAATAAAGGTTAAAAAAAATATCATTTTATGTGTTTTATGTCAGTGGTGTGTCAACTGTTGAAGTAGATACTCGACGTTCTTGATCTGGATGAGCGGTCGTTATGCATCATCAAGTAGAGATGTTGGTACTGCAGAGAGCTCTAGGTGGAACAACGGAGATTGTGGTGGTAGAAAGGTAACTGGAGTAGTAAATGGAAATCATGGGAACAGATGAAGCTGAAGATGACAACAGGCAAGACAGAGTTGTAGACCACAATGAAGACTAAGAGACTCAACGAGAAGGAACTTATGGAGCCAAGTTGAGTTCCACAGGAGGTTCTATGATAGGACTGGACCAGTGGTTTAGCATTGTTAAAGTGTAAATGTCATTTAATTGAGAGATAAAAAAAAACCAATACTGCACTGGTTGTTAATGATGGGTCACAAAGCAGCTAAGATAATGCTTATTTGTGCCATAAAAATTATTATTTCACATTTTTATGTGCTCTTTTAAAGACTGCATTTTATGGCTGTGTGGGCGAGGACAGTGTCCCTCAGGGTCTGCCAGCACTGTGTATGTTTCCACAGCTTCTGAGAGCAGACTGATAGGGAGCAGTGTGATGTGCCAGCAGAGAAGGGGTTAACAGAGATCCACTCTGAGCTGTGTGGCGCCACATGACTGATCAGAAGCTTGTGCCAAAGAAAAGAATTTACACTGATCCTGACACTTTGACATTGCTTAGCAACTGTGCTGTAATTTGATACATTGTCACCTCATGAGCTGCAGTCAGCAGTGTACTCCCCGCCCCCTCCCTTATATGGTTATGTGGTCGTATTCAGTGTGAAGATGGATCTGACTGAGATCGAGCATATGTCTGTTTCACACACAATCTAGTGGAGACTCCTTGTGGAAAATTTATGAATGGTTTTCAACCAGATTTCATTAATAAAACATACTTGAAAGTTCATTATAATCACTTGCTCTACATTATTATTAACCCCTTCTGCCCCCAGCGATTTTTCATTTTCCGTTTTTCATTTTTCTTTCACCTTCTTCCGAGAGCCATAACTTTTTTAATTTTCTGTCAATATAGTTATATGATGGCTTGTTTTTTTGCAGGATGAGTTGTACTTTCAGATGAAATAATTTATTTTACCATATAGTGTACAGGAAAATGGGAAAAAAATCCAAGTGCAGTGAAATTGTAAAATAAAGTGCTATTACACATTTGTTTTTTTGAGTTT
Organism: Allobates femoralis; assembly: GCA_033576535.1. Lineage (NCBI taxonomy): Eukaryota > Metazoa > Chordata > Amphibia > Anura > Aromobatidae > Allobates > Allobates femoralis. Next base: position 48,438,016 of record JARQOC010000011.1, read on the forward strand.
TTTATTCACCTTGATCACTATATGGTAAAACTGAAATGACAGTGTGATGCCTCGGGTCAGTACGAGTTCATAGATACCAAACGTATACTTTTACTGTTATCTAAGTAGTGAAAAAAAATTCTGAAGTTTAAAAAAAAAAAAGAATGGCTTTTTTTTGCGCCATGTTCTGCGTCTCATAGCGTTCTCATTTTTCAGGATCTGGGGCTGTGTGATGGCTTATTTTTTGCGGCTTGAACTGACGTTTCTAATGATACCAATTTTTTTAGATGACCCATTTTGAGCTGGCCTAGGAAATCAGTCCTAGTAGTGGTGTTGATGCCAACTATGTGAATACTTATGGGGTGAACTGCAAGCTAATACATGGGACATGATCTCAGTGATGCATGACAGGTTGCCCAAGTCATCTGGAAGCGCCAAGGAACAGAAAAAGCCAGCAGCAGGAAGGTGGCTCACATCCAGTGCTATATCTAGAAAAGGAGAGTAAATTGGCTTGTTGACATTGCACTCAACCCATAGCAGCAAATATATCAATCAGATGCCTGATCAGCTCTTCAAAGATGCATGGAAATCTCCCCTTAGGTATGACCTATATGAGTACTATGTGTAACTTATGAACATTTATAGTGTAAATGTCATTACATTGAAAAAAAAGCACAATATTGCACTGGTTATAAATGATGGGTCTCATAGCAGCTAAGATAATGCTTTTTGTGTCATATGACTTATTTTCTCACATTTTTCTGAGCTCTTTTAAAAACTGCATTTTTTGGCTGTGTGGGTGTGGCCAGTGTCCCTCAGTGTCCGATAGCACTCTGTGCATATTTACACAGCTTCCCTACCCTCCCTGCTCTGCTGCAGTCACAGCTCCTGAGAGTACAGCTGATAGGGAGTAGTGTTTTGTGCCAGCAGAGAAGGGATTAACAGAGATTGTGACTGAGCAGAGAAGAAGCCAAATGACAGATCAGAAGCTTGTGCCAAGGAAAGAGGAGTTTGCAGTGATTCTGACATTGCTCAGCACTGTGCTGTAGCCTGAAGTAATCTGATACATTGAATCCTCACCAACTGCAGTCATTAGCTCGCACACCGTGTAGGCCACACCCTATCCCTTATGTGGTTACATGCTCGTATTCAGTGTGAAGACAGATCTGACTGATGATGAACATATGTCTGCGTCACACACAGTGTAGTAGAGGAGACACCTTGTGGAAGGGTTGTTATGAATGGTTTTCAACCAGATTTCACTAATGAAGTATATTTGAAAGTTTATTAAAATCTCTTGCACTACATTATTGTTGAATAAACATTTACACAGCGGTTACACTTTATGTCATGACTTAAAGGTTTAGTCTCAACATGTTTTTTGTAATTAGTGGGATCATAGTGCAAGGTGCAGTCACAAAAGAGCTTTCTTCCCAAAATTTACAGACATGTAGAGAGACATACATTACAGCGTTCTTATCAACTACAATACTCCTTTTATGGCTTTCATTAGTATATGACTCCCCCTTAAATGCCCCCAATACACAATAAATATTATTCGCCCACAGTGAATTCCCCCACACAATTGTAAAATCACGGAACTGCACAGCGCAGCTACATTAAGTGTGTAACCGCCACTGCTGGATAGTGCATATCAGCTTCTAGTCTTCTTTTGAGACCTTCCAAAGTCAGGACAGTCACAAGTGTGTAGGTATGTTATTGCTGCAATGTTTAAGCAAGTACCTCATCTGAGTAACGTATCCACTGCTTAAAGAGAACCCGACAGCTGATACATGCTGCCCAATCCACGGGTAGACTGTATCAGGAACTGGCTGTATGAACTCAGCCGCAGGTGTTTAACTCTGAAATACTGCAGCGTTTAGAGGAAAACATACTTTAAAACCCGCTGAGGACGGAGCCGCATTGGAGATAATCAGACAAGTGAGTCCCGGGCGGCTTCTCCCCGCATGCTGCCCTGGAGTGACAGGTCTCTTCTTATACTTGCAAGTATGGAGATCCAGCGCAATGGTTGGGGGGAAGTCTCCGGGGACTAGCCTGTCCGACTAGTCTCCAGCACGGTTCGGTCCTCAGCAGCTTCTAAAGTATGTTTTCTTCTGAAATTCTGCAGCATTATCCCCTGGAGACCTTGTCCATTTTTCAATGTGCCTCTGTAATGTATGTGAAGCATCAGATGCCAGACATAGAAATGTAGATATTAATAGGTGTGAGCGACTGGCCTCATGACCTTTTTTCTTTTGTAGTCTTCCATGCTGGGCAGGACGTCTGCTGACTATATCATGTGCCGCTTTATATTCATGCAGATATTTCAGGATTCTATGTTCTATCAGACAAGACCTACAGTTATATACATCGTTGAAATGAAAGAAGCATACAGTGTACGTGGGAAGACCACAGATCATCTTACTGTTGATACAGCAACCAAATGCCGTTGACTACATTAGTTCACTGGGTGAAGGGATTACTCACATGACACCATGTGTAGGAGATGCCTTCTAGGAAAACAGTCAGGTCATGTACATTGCTTTGTGTAGACATTGTGTGTAAGATTGGCTATATGCCCAAGATTGTTGTCAGTTAAATTCTCATTTTGGTTGAGATATCTCCTCCTCTTATACACATGAATGATTAACTGATTGTACATGAGGGTTCAATAATAAGACATCACTACCAGCAGGTTATCTCCAAGGAGAACAAAACGATTGGGCATGTTAAAATCTAACATGCCCAACCCTTCTTTTCCCTAATCTGTTGTCAGGGGAGAGTTGGGATCCCCTCTTAAGGTTTCCCCTGAAATAAGACGTAGCATTATTTTACAGGATTTTTGGAATATGCTTGAAATATGAGCTCTACTACTCCAAATGTAAGCCCTAGTTACAGTTGGACCGGTGTAGGGGGTGGGGAGGGGTCAAACTTGTTACTGCTCAGGACCCCAAATGTTTCTAATTCGAGGTTAAAAATGCTTAAGGACCTCTGGTGACATCTTGGTCATGTGACCATGAGATCAACAAAAGTCTAGTGGTATTCTAGAGGAACTGAAGAGGAGGCAGGCTGGTATGCAGCGGCAGCATTAGAAGGAAGGGGAGGACTTGTCAGTTTCTCAGGTCTCCCACTCTCTTAGGGGCCCCCAGTTTTTTTAATCTGAGGTTAAGTCTCCTTAAGGACCTTTGGTGTCATCACGGCTATGTGACTATGAAGTCACCAAAGGTCCTTTAACCAATTAAAGTTAATTAAGTTAATTTAAGACTAACTGAAGAGGAGACAGACTGGTATGTACCATGTGTGTAGTGTGCATATACATGTGTATGTGCAGTATATGTGTGATAACATGATTATGTTTCAACAAATGTTGATTTTTCATTCAAAAATATATATGAATTGTTGTTCATTGAAAAAAACAAACATTAATTGAAAATAAGCCTAACCCATCTTTCAAACAATAATAAAAGACCATGCCTAATTTTCTGTAATGGTGACTGTCGAAGGAGCATCTATTTAACGAGAAGCAATCTCTCTTAACTTCCATATACGTATGAACCCTGGGCTTAGCTGAGTGTTCATATGTTTTCATTGGAGATTGCAATATAACCCAGTACTTCCTATCTTTTGGCTGAATGAAAGGACCAGGTTTGATGATGTTCTGTTTGAGAATCCTGGTGCATGCTGGATACTCAAGCAAGGCGTGATCGTGGGCAGAGGCTATGTTAATTGCCTCAGCCTTTGTCCCCACCATGAAAGTAAGCATCATCATTGATGTCCTTTTCGGGGGCTATGCTAGACCCTGATCTGAGCATGCATCGGTTGTCAATTCCGACATATGCTCAGCAGGATTTTGTCACTGTGTGATATTCTTTTTAGTCCACAATGACAGTGCGCTCCCTCGTCAGCTCTGATGAGAAAAGAAAAGCTGGCAAGATAACTATAACGTGTCTGAAGCCACAGGCTCAAAAATGCTACCTCGGACAGACTTGTCATAAACCACTCAGTGTGATACAATCTAGAGTAACTCTGACAATCTCTTTACAGGGATGTGGATTTACAACAGGGTCCAGTGGATTGCTACCCATAGAAGAGCAGCTTCCAGCAGTGAGCTGGAAACTTTAGTAAAGTGTGGTACCTTCTGATAGGTTGAAGCCAGGAGCTGACAACTTCAGCTGGACAGCACACACACCCATTGTGTCAGACTGGAAAGCACTGCAGGTCCCACCTGCTATAGCTTTGATGGATGTACAGAGCCTGTGTTGTCCAGAGTTCCTGGTTCTGACATCTCCTCTAACACAAGCACCACCAACAGTGCGAATACGGTGACGCCTGACAGCAGAAATTGCAGGGGCAGGTTCTGGTGAAGATGTAACAATAGCATGTTATCGTTGTGCATTGGCCAGGGTCACACATACCATCCGTTTTTGACTTAAATCCGTTTTTGAGAACATTTTGGACATTTTTCTTTCAAAGTCCAAAAACGCATATGCGTTAACGCATGTGTCTGTGTGTTTGTCAAAAAACGCATGCGTTTTTAATGCAGCATCCCAAAAATGCTGCTAGCAGCGTTTTTGGGGTGCAGTAAAAAAAGCATGTGTTTTTTTAACATGGGGCCCTATGGGAGACGCATGCGTTAACGCATGGTACATATAGGCACCATGCGTTAATGCATATGCTTTTTTGGTGAAAAAATGATTTAAAGAGGACCTGTCACCAAAGCAGGCATGGTGATCTAATTACAGCACTGGGTGCAGCATGTCTGCAGCATCCAGACAAGGGGTCCATAAGCACTTGAGCAGCCCTGTACCCCGAGATAATACAGTTAGAAAACTTACATGCTACAGCCACTAAGGAGGTGGCTAGGGGCTGCAGCCAAGGGCAGATTCACACCCCCTGCCTGTGTAATCTGCCCACCGCTGCCAATCATCCTCTCCCTGTCTGCAGCATTTAAACAGAGTTTTTTTTTCTCTCCCGTGTAGCCCCGCCCCCTGAGGGAGAGAATGATTGGCAGCGGTGGGCAGATTACACAGGCAGGGCGTGTGAATCTGCCCTTGGCTGCAGCCCCTAGCCACCTCCTTAGTGGCTGTAGCATGTAAGTTTTCTAACTGTATTATCTCGGGGTACAGGGCTGCTCAAGTGCTGGGGGACCCCTTGTCTGCATGCTGCAGACATGCTGTATCCAGTGCTGTAATTAGATCACCATGCCTGCTTTGGTGACAGGTCCTCTTTAAGTCCAAAAATTTTTCAAAAACGTCTAGGACCTCAGGGGACACTATTGGCACCCTTAGAAAACCGGATCGGGTTTTCTAAGGGCACAAAAAAGCGCATGGGCATGTGTGACCCTGGCCAAAGAAAGATGTTACTTTCTTAGGTATACGGGTCCATGCTTTCTCTGCTTGCTGCATTCTTTCCTTACAATGCACACTGACACAGTGCTCTTTTGCCTGCTTGTCACCTCTCATTGGAGCTGGCAAGGGAGCACACTGTCATTGTGCACTGAGAAAAGTATTGCACTGTGATAAGATCCTACTCAGCATTTGTCCGAATTGACAACCTACGCATGCACATTAGAGCTGTGACTAGCCCAGCCCCTGAAACATACATCACTAATGATGCTTCGCTTCAGGGTGGAGCCAGAGATTGCGGCAGTCACAGCAGCCTCTGAACCCAGATGAGGACTCATTTGAGACTCCCAGCATGCACTGCCATTTTTAAACAAAATGTCATCAAACGTGAACTAGGTAAAATAAATAAAGCAGTTAGATTAGTGCGGAAACGATAGGGATGTTTTAATTAAAGCTATTATATTAATTCAATAAATAGTATTTAGGAAGAAAATCATTTTTAGTTTTGGACTGCTCCTTTAATTAAGCATCCACAATCTCTCCCCACACCACCTGTGACTCCATCAGTCAGGAGGATGTGTGGAGGAGGTCCCAATACACATTAGATGGTCAGCCAGACCCTCTACAATTTAATGCATGTAACGCGTTGATTAGGAGCCAGAACTCCTAATGGTTGGTAGGGGATCAAATACTTATTTCTCTCTCTGCAAAATGCAAATACATTTATATAATTTAGACTGATATTTTCTGGATTTTATTTTTGATATTTTCTCTATCACTGTTAAACTTAACCTACCTTTAAAATTATGGACTGTTCATGTCTTTGCCAGTGGGCAAACTAACAAAATCAGCAAGGGACCAAATAATTATTTCCTTTACTCTGTGTTAGGGTCAACATACTTTGCTGAGGGGGGTACAGCAGAGTTAACACAGCATGCGTGTGGGGGGTACTGTGCAGGAATTCACTGTAGGGTTATCCTACCATGTGTGTGGAGGGTACTGTGGAGACCTTCAACATGGGGTATAATACTGTGTTTGCAGGGCACTTTTGTTGGCTTCATACTTTATGGAGGCAATGAAAGGGTAATATAGGGGCTTCAATAATAGAAACATTACTTTGTAAGGCCTGCAAAATTGTGAGATATGTTCTTCAGTGACTCCGTTGAATAATATTTTTTTTTGTGGGGGGTGCTCTGTGGCCCCATGATTTCTATGTACGCCCCTGTATTTGAGATGTTTTGTTTCTTCTAAGCAGGAAGACTGGGTGGAGTGTCTGCCTCTTGCCAGGTTTTCTCTAAATAACTGTACCTCTTACGGCTACCGGTACCTCATCTTTTTTTTTTGCTGAAGGGGTTTTCATCCAGATTTTGTGAACTTTTCAAAGTTACTGTCCTCCATGCCAAAGGAGGAGAGATTTTCTTTTTTACAATTTTTTAAGGATCTGGAAGTAGGTTGAAAGGGTTCTTTTGGTATCTGGAGAACGGGCCAAAAGAGGTGCTAACCGCAGATGTAAGAAGGCTCCTTTCTTTAAGGTGTAGGATTTTTTGTGGTTCTCAAAAAATCTGTCCTTAAAGGTCACCTCTAGGAAGTTTGCATGTAAATTTGTAGGTCCTTATAAAATTATTAAAATTTTAAATCCAGTAATGGTTAAGTTGCAACTTCCTGTTGCTTGGAGGATCAATAATTGTTTACATTCTTCCATTTTAAAAAAAGTTTGAGAGGACAACCGGTCCACAAGACATAATTGAAATGGCTTTGGAAGGGGATCGGGAGTTTGAGGTAGAGTGAGTTCTGGGTTCCAGGATTGTCAGCCGCTGTCTACAGTATCTTGCTAAGTGGAAAGGTTATGGTCCTGAAGATAACACCTGGGTTGATTCAGAGGATCTTTATGCAAAACACATGGTAAAGGAGTTACATCAGCGACATCGACATCAGATGGAAGGGTCTTCTGAAGGTCGAGTGGCCCCTAGTAGACAGGAATACTGCCAAGGCATGGTTTGGGGATTTGATTCCTGTGACCTATCAGTTCCTCTGTCTACAGGCCTATTGTCTTTTCTTCCTTGTCCAAATGCTGATGGTTCCAATTCTCTCTGTACTCCTTTCTTGATTTGTTCCTCTCCAGGTGTTTCACATTTTCCCATTTTGGTCTGCTCTATCACATTCTGGGTTGGGTTTTATATGTTCTCCTTTTACTTCGCTAACTTGCTGGTTATACCTCTAGGTGGACTTGTATTTAGGAGTTCCACCCCTTCAGTTTAGGGGTTTACCTTATTAGTAAACACCATTTTGGTCCCAGCAGTGAGTCAGTTTATTTTCTTTTACCGCACACATTCCTTTCATCTCTTTTAGGTTTCTGGGAGGTTTTATAGCTCTCTTTAGCTTTCCCTCTCTATCTTTTATACAAACGTGTTTTACTTTGGGCTCTCCACTGGTACCTTAGGAGATATGAGAAACCTCTTTTAGGCAAGTGAGGTCTGAGGTTGTATTTTGAGTTGTGTTCTAGGCTATGCAGTGACCAATTGGGTGCGGGTGCGCCGTCTCCCTGTAGTAGATTTTCCCCTTCTCCATTACCTGTGTCTGAGAGTGTTAATGTTTATAACATCACATTATCTTCTAAATGAGATCACGTTATCGGAAAAGAAGGTGACTATTTAAACCTAGATTTTAAACAAAGGAAAAGTGTTTCCTAAAAGAACCCGTATGTGTTGCCCGGTATCCATATCAAAGCAACAATTCATAATGAAATCTGATCTCATGAAAATCCAGTAAAAGAGAGAGAGAACTGAAAAAAGAGCTATTCCTTCAAGACATGAACCTTAGATTTGATGTCACTTGAAATATTATTTTACATGCAGACACTAAACGGTTGGCGGGGCGTGAAGGTCAATCATCTTCTCTTCAAAGGATGTTAAGGAGTTGGACACAATTTATGGTGTGTAAACATAGCATCCCCATAGAAAAACTAGGAACGGCCAATTCATACATTTACAGATTAAAACTCTTTAATGTTTTCTTGTAGGAGGTGTTTTATGTTATGATTACAGTAAAAAGATATTAAGAAAACAGCTGTGACATATATTCTCCTAGAAAATCCTTTCAAATTGAAAGATGGCGACTGTGAGCTATTATGTTACACGTATGTTTTGCCCATTACATAAGCCTCCATTCAATTTATGTATGTGAAAATATGACCTATAATGGCATTTACACTGTAAATATAATGAAAGAATGTGCTCCGACCCCCCTGGCTGTAGTTGTCCATCATTGTAACTTTGTGACAAAATGGGGTAAATTTATCCGAGTCGTAAATTCTAAAAAAAAAAAAGAAAAATTAATGAGAGCTTTGAAATTTACATGAAGTTTAGGGTCTTACAACAGAGTAACTAATTGTGACAGGCCAGACCTGGTTCAGAGCTTGTGACTATTTTAATGGGAAACTGTCACTAGAGAATTAAACCTATTGTTTAAATCAGTTTTTGGTGTTACATGTATATATTTTTTAAAGTGTCGTTTTTTCATATTTCAATCTTTATAAGAAAAAAAAAAGAAAAATAGATTAATAATATTGCAATCCTCACATTTTCAACTGAAGCTTTTTAGACTCATATTTCATGTCCTTTCGTGAAAGGTTTGCAGCAGGTTCCTTATCAGCAGAGGCAGGATGACAAGTAGCAACTCTATACACAGCTGATATCACAGAAGCCCCAACACAATTGGTGATTTGAGCAATTGACCTTGCCTTCCCCTTTTTCACAATGACCTTTGCACATGTTCATTAGACGCTTCAATATAAAACATAGGGTCCTGGTCTGACCATTGTGGCTAGTTTACATTGTGAGGCAGTGACAGGTGTCATATGTGAAGGTCACTACTAGTGATGGCCGAACCTGCTGATACTCGGGATTGGCTGACTCGCCTGATTTTTTGTAAAGTCCGAGTTCGGGGCTGGACGTGACTAGAACTTGAATCTGAACCCTGATGCTTGGGCCCAAAATGGTTGGGCCTTAGTAATGTGAGTGAAATCCACTCTCCTCTAATTCCAAATAATAAATATTAAATTATGTTTCAAGATATCGATGTAAATCAAGCAAGCACATCCAAGCACGTGGTGTACCAAGTGACTTCTGATCTTTATTAGCTCATGTGCATAGTTTAAACACAGGGGTGCACCAAGCCCCACTGCCGCCTGAGGCACTGATTACGGGGGGGGGGTGCTGGTGGAGCCCAGCGCTGCCGCCCCCTCTGCATTCATTGGACCCCCGGCGGTCTCCACTGCCGCCTGAGCCGCGGCAGTGATTGCCGGCCGCGGCCGTGAGTCCCGGGGGGGGGGGTGCTGTTGCAGCCCAGGGCGCTGCCGCCCCTTGTGTGCGTGTCCCCCGGCGGTCGCCGCTTACCTGCGGTGCGCGGGGTGAGCGGCCGGCGCCATGACAGGGGGAGGCTGTTTGCATGAGGCGCCGCCCCTTCTGCACAGCCGCTCCCCTGCCTCTTGCCGCCTGAATGACAGGGCTCACACTGTCCAATGGACGGTGCGGCCCTGTTTAAACAGACAAAGAAAGGTTTGGCTTCAATCCAGTAACCAATGAGAACAATAAGGGCGTGAACATTAATGTGATGTTCTCCGCCTACTCAGTGTTATGTGTCACTATGACATCAGAACCTATAGACCAAATGCATGCTGACATCATGAAATGGCTTATGTTCTCTGACACTACGCTGAGAATCCCAGCCCCCAGGTGTCTGGTTTTACCATTAAATAAAAATAGAATAATGGGCTTCCATGTATTTTGATTGTCAGCCAAGATAAAGCCAGGCAGCTGAGGGCTGCTGCCCGTAAGGGTACCGTCACACCTGGAGACATCGCCAGCGATTTTGCAGGCAATGGAGGGGCGTGGCCTATCGGCGGCAACTTCACTGGCGAGTTGCCTTGTGTAATGCGGCGATTTTGCTCTGAGCGCTACATCATTTTTAAAATGTATTTATTTTTACACAACTATATGTGTGACGGAACCAACAGCGAATCACAGATGCTGTCACAAAGAATGGGCATCTTTGATTGGCTGCTGGAATAAGCTGAAACCAGCCCATACATTCTACCATACTAGAATGTATGGGCTGATTGCAGATTAATCGAACAACCAATCACAGACGCCCATTCTGTGTGACAGTGTCCGTGATTGACTGTTACACCATCTGCAGTGAATATCCCAGAAGATAATGAGCGTCCTGGAAGTAGACATGGTGGGACGGCAGGCCGCGGGACACAGTAAGTATAATGATAAATTTTATTAATCATGTGCTTTGTCTTACAGCCCCCTCGCCCCTGGATCTGAACTGTAACACGGATTTCCCATGGAAATCTGTGTTCAGGATCTGTGCACAAACAATAGGTGTTTGGTACGGACCCCAAACTTTATAGTTTGGGTTTTCCAATCACTAGTCGCTACATATCCCCCAGAATGTGCATGGAAACTTACTGAACCTGCTGGAGTGTGTTGTATTCACAGTTACTGATGTGTGTGCAACACAAAAATAAAAGTAGGTGTGAACTTGGTCAAGCTATTTGGCCACGTCTTTAAGAAAGCCTGATTGGGGCTTTTGTTTTTAAAGAGATCTGTAAGATGGTAGTGGGATGGGTCTCTCCCTCCAGCCTAGGTCTTTCAAAAGGTCCATGGTCAAGATTCCCATTTAATTCTGCTGCAAAGGGCAGGGTGTGTCTCAGTCCAATTTAGGTTGCAGACCTGCAGGTTCTGTTGCAGCATTTCTGTGTAAAAGGCCGGCTTCACACCACGATTTCTTGCTGACAGCCCCAGACAAAAAAGAAATGGAGGGCAAATATGCCCTCCAATCCTGTTTTCTGCCAGAATCATTAGTGTACGCGGCTCCCGCTGTCCAAGTGCTGACATTTCAGCACTGGACATCTACAGGTGCTGAAATTTCAGCTGGCGGCTCTTTGAGCTGCGCTGTCCAGGTGCTGAACGAGCACGGCTTCAATTTCAAAGTCGCCGTTCGTTCAGTACCCAGCGTCCAGGAACCGGTCCGATTTTTTGACAAATCCGGGGTGATTCGGCGCCCATTGACTCCCATATTATGGGGTGCCAGATCCGTGAGGATCCGATTTTGTCCGAATTTGCCCAGACACAAAAAATGCTGCAAGCTCTGATTTTCTGTCTGGGGCAAAAAAAATAAAGAGTCGGATCCTCCCGGACTGACACAAAACCGGATGGCAAATCACTGCCATCCGGCCCCATAGGGATACTATTGTGCTAAAATCGGATCCAGGACTGTCCGGTTCACACTGGACAGCCTCAAATCCCAAAAATTGTGGTGTGAATCCAGCCTAACAAAGACCAGAGCTAGAAACATAGGCAGGAGCCAAATGGACACAGGAAGCCTGGTCCTGCATCCAAGCTTCCTACAGCGGTGCAGGTGTCAGATGGACTTTGTACAGGACGATACATGTGTGAACCGTCTGTGTTCCGGAAATCCAGGTCTGCTAAAGTGTGGTATTTGGAAACTAAAGACTTAGTTTGAACTTTCTTCTGGGGTACTGCCTTACTTTTTGGCTAATGAAAAGCTGCTGCCTTGGAACATGTATACAGTGAAACAACGGGAAAATAAAGTGTGAAAAATCCTTCACACCATTTTATAAAAAGCCCTCTTAAACACATCTGGAGGCAGCTTATCTCTGGGAAACAAAAGAATCAGATGCTGAAATTTCAATTTCTTCTCTCTCCCGATATCATCTGTTTGTGGTGAGTCAGGAATGGCCAAGATCACATATTGATGAATTCCTCTAATGTGGATGGGGGCCCTTACAATGACAATTTGTTAGCTATTTTGCTTTACTAACTTTTTTGCTAACTTTTTTCTCTTTAATCTATTTTTATTGGTCATTATGTAATCATGAAATTGTCAAGACAACATCATTTCAACTTTCTCCATTAATGAACTTCTCAAATACACTAGTGCATCTCAATAAATTAGAATATCATCAAAAAGTCAATTTATTTCAGTAATTCAATACAAAAAGTGAAATGCATATATTATAAAGAGTCATTACACACAGAATGATTTATTTCAAGTGTTCATTTATGTTAATATTGATGATTATGGCTTAGCGCAAATGAAAACCCAAGGGTTATTGTGGCGCCCCACTAAAGCGGTGTAGTCACCCCACTGCAAGTGGAACTTATGGACTGTAGGAGGAACCCTATACCCACACCCCACACTAGTCACACAGTGGGAGGGACCCCGGGAGGGTATATAGTCACCCCCAGGGGGCACTAGAGTAGTCTAGAGTGAGTCGAGAGTCAGTCTAGGACTCAGGGAGGAAGGCGGTCAGACGGTGGGTCTGGACCAGATAAGGTGCGTCTGGGACAGGCTCACCATGAGCAAGGAGGGTCTCTTCGGCTGAGGGACCCAGGAAAGAACAGAACAGTTCCCAGAAGGAAAGAAAGGAGTGAGGGACTCCAGAAGCTGGAGGAGTCCACTCAGAGTAGAAACTGGGTACCGGAGCCCGCACCTGTGGCAACCTTTAAGGACCGCAGAGAATCCGTTGACCGGGGGTATTTTCAGTTAAGGCTCTGACTCCTAAAGAATCCATTGGAGGGGAACCAGGAACTGCAGAACAGCCCGCAGCGCCCAAAAGAAGGTTCACCCGACGGGAACAAGGGAGGTAAAGACTTCACCGCCACTGGGAGGTAAGGGAAGAGAAAGGAACAAGAAAGGCTCACAGTGAGGGATCCATCTACCAACCATAGAATCCACTTGCAGTGCCCGTAGCCGTTTGTCACAATAACATTTTACTGCACTGAAGGACTGTAATGATTACAAAAGGTTTTTCAGTAAAGTACCCGGTGAAGTGACTTCTCGACTCTGCTGCATCTTTCCTTGCATGAACTGATTCCTTCCACAGAATTGCTGCCCCGGCAGTCCAGTCCTGCCTGCGGAGGACTATACCATCACAGCCGCAATACCACCGACCACCGGAGGACTGTAGCGGCGCTGGTGAGCATCACCAGGTACTTCAGGTGGCGTCACGAACTTTATTTTTGTTTTATTATTTTCCCTTATCCATTGACCACCAGGGCCACAGTCTCAGGCAGCCACCCGTGACCTCCAGACTGCCAAGCCTAAGATCTGAGTACCCTGCCCTGGGTGTGTCATTATTATCTCAGAAGTTAAAGTAGGGAGGATGAAGGGTTAAAAACTGCACTGCTGTATTCCACGAGAGATCAAACGGTGAATATAATATTGATTTATTAGTTAACGTGTTTCAGGGCTGTCAGAAACGGCCTGACACATGGCAATATGACATTGATTTTTGATGATATTCTAATTCTTTGAGATGCACTAGTATTCCTTGAAATCATCTATCAGCTTAACCTTCAAATTTATGCTATCATTAGGAACATTTAGTGAGCTATAAGTTAACTCATATAGGCTTCATCTATAATTTTTCTTCCTTTTGTAATATCATTGGGTGCAGCAAGGCTACAACATCACCATTTACTCTAACACCTTCTAGGAGGCAAAGAAAAGAACTTACTATACTATATCCATGCTAAAGGGGAAAGGAGGAAGAAGAATCCAATAGAGAAAGAAAGAAAGAAAGAAAGAAAGAAAGAAAGAAAGAAAGAAAGAAAGAAAGAAAGAAAGAAAGAAAGAGCACAAAAAATATGTACAGTAAGTAAATATATAAATGAATAACTAAATAAATAAGAACATCTACTAAAAGGAAGGGGTAAAGAGAGAGGAAGGTAGAAAGGGAGAAAGAAGAGAAGGATAAGATAATAGCATATATTCATTTTTTATAGCGCTGTTAATTCAATAGCACTTTACATACATTTGCAACAATGCCCACAATCTAAAAATCCTATTAGTAGGTCTTTCAAGTATGGGAGGAAATTGGAGTGCCCAGAGGAAACCCATGCAAACACGAGGAGAACATACAAACTCCTTGCAGATGATGTCCTTGGTGGGAATTGAACCCAGGACCTCAGTGCTGCAAGGCTTCAGTTCTAACCACTAAGCCACGGTGCCACCCTAAGATAGGTATTAGGCTGGGGAGAGGGGGCGGGAACACGTCAAGATCCTCTCCCTAGCCCAAGCCGAATAAGAATTGACATTCGGAGGAGTCCATGAACAACACCCAGGGACCCAAATCAGAAGAAACCTGTGTATTGACCCATTAACCCATTAAAGTTTTTAAAGCGAAAACACTGGAACAACACTCAGAAAGACGCTGGGTTGTCTTCCGAGTTTCTTTCCAGCTTTCTACTTGACTTGTATTGTGGAGTATAGAACGTCTTCTGAGTCTGAAGAATGGTCAGGTCACTTCTTTTAATCACTTGAAAACTGAAGCATTTAAAAGATGAAGTTAAAAAGTTAAAAAATAAAGTATATTTTCACAATCTCTGTTAAATCACTGTTTGTAGTGTTGGGGATACACGGCACCCTATGTCAATCACGCGTCTCTACTGCTATCCCCACTACACTCTCACGGACACAGATATCCTGCATATGAGTGAAGGCGTCCTGCTCACATGTATTCAATATATGCAGCATATTATACCAATATTTTTTGCTTTTACTATTGCATAGATATACAGACTGCAATAAAAAAATCACCTTAAATAACCTAAGACTGTGAACAGTAAAACATTTCATATCATACAGCTGGCACGATGGAAGGAGCT
Organism: Allobates femoralis; assembly: GCA_033576535.1. NCBI lineage: Eukaryota > Metazoa > Chordata > Amphibia > Anura > Aromobatidae > Allobates > Allobates femoralis. The sequence continues at coordinate 48,453,038 of JARQOC010000011.1, forward strand.
GGCTCGCATCGTTCCAGGCAGGGTAAAGCTTAGTATTTGAGGTGGGTGCTGAACGCCAAAAAGATTATGATTATTTGTATAAAGCTCTAGGTGTGGCTATCCACAGAGAGAGCTGGAGTCAGAATACCATTCCATTCTATGCGAGGTCAAATTTCACTAATGACAATAAACGAGCCTACTCCCATCAGCATAAAAAGCTTTATGTTATCCCTCCATTTGTTTTGGTTGCATGGCATGTTTCTTCAGGGATCTAGAAATCCAGCAGATGAAATATTACGTGTCTGGAACCCACAAACATTGCAAACACAAGCCAACAAATATCGACAGGGTGATGATTAGCTATGTTTTTGCAGTATGGAAAATTTCACTGTTAAAGTATGTCTGAGAACACTATGGTAGCCACACTTCCAATAGTACCAGGATCCTCTCCATCCTGCTGCAAGCTGAACGAATATAGTCGCCTGCCCCCATATCAGATTAGAAGATGAGCATTGCATCCATACAATGAGGACTGCCAGCTTTTTGTAGTAACCATTTTTTTCTCATAGGGGACTATATGGCTTCAGAATTTGATGCAACAGATCAATCCTGCTACGTGCCTACTATAGAGGACATCCAACTTGGCCTGATATTTTATCTCGCATAATGTAAGGATAGAACGCAAAAGTGACATCTGTTTGAAATGCGTGTCTGCTCTCCCTGCCTTTCACATTCTCTCCTTGTTCAAAGTATTTTATTAATTTTGAATAATATAACAGATAACACAATACTCATGAGGGCATAAGCTTACCCTTTAAGATACAGTATACAAACATAATAAAAACAAGCATTGTAATAATCTAGATGTAAATTAGCAAAGAGTACAAAACAAGAATTGAAAAATATGTAAAAATCAAATAGAGATAAATTACCATAAAAAGGGTCAAGTTAATTGAGTCACACAAGAATCATGAAATTATAGCAAAAATAACGCTAAAATTAGAGAAGAAAAGGGGAAGAGGGGAAAGAGAGAAAAAGGGTATGAACAGAGGGGGTAAGGGAAGGAGATCTAGTTCTCCAAGCATTGAGGTTTTGTATAGCCAGAAATGGAAATATGTGAAGGGATAGTTGAATGATTAATGGGAAAATAACAATTCCACAACCTCCATTTCCTCTCATATTTTCTGTAAAGTTTATTTCTCAAAGCAAACGAGAGTTCATAGGAGTTATGAGTAGCGATTTTTTCAAGTAATACTTTAAACAGCAGTGGCTCAGGGTCTCTCCATTTTGTTGCTATAAGATTTTTTGCAGCTAATAAGATATGTGCAATAAGGGGTCTAAAGTCATTTGGGATAGAATTGATGCCAATTAGGAGAAGTGTAAGTTCTGGAGTTAAAATAATGTCACTATTAGTGATCTCATTGATTAATATTTGTATTTCACCCCAGTATAATTTAAGGGCTTCACAGTCCCAAAAGACATGGGAAATATTCCCTTCTTTGTGGCAATTCCGCCAGCACAAAGGAGAAAAATCCTCCTTGATCTGGTGAAGTCTGACAGGTGTATAATACCAACGAAGAAGAATCTTGTAGTGAGATTCAATAAGAGAAGAGCAGGATATGTAGGAATGTAAAGTTGTGAGAGTTTTACTTAGACAGTCTGTGGGAATACAAGATTTTAATTCCCTTTCCCATGCTACTATATTAGTGGATTTGGTTAGTTTTACATCAGCATTGATTTCCTTGTATATATTATTAGTCTTCCAAAAGGTAAAGTTATTTGAGTGTTTGAACATTTGGGTGACATTTAGGGGGAGAAAGAAATTAATTTTGTGTTTGTTATAAAGATTGTTGATTTTGTCCCAAATTTTAACTTCCAGCTCCTTCAGGTTAAAGATTGAACTCAGTTCATCAAAAGGGATAAGTTTTTTTTCATTATTAATTATGTCCGAGATATACCGTATATACTCGCGTATAAGCCAAGTTTTTCAGCCCAAAAATTGGGCTGAAAAGTGCCCCCCTCGGCTTATACGCGAGTCAATACGGCCCCCTAAAAAGTTTTGCGCCCCCACCTCCCTTTCTGGGCCCCCCCGCATGCAGCGCTGCGCATATACATTACCTGTCTAGCAGCTGTCACCCTCCGATGGCTGATCGCGGCTCCGGCTCCGGGCTCCATCTTCCTCTCTGTCTTCCTGATTGTCAGGTGACCGGCTGGCGTCGCGATGACGTCATCGCGCTGCGCCCCGGTCACACAGCAGGAAGACAGCGAGGAAGATGGAGCCCGGAGCCGGGAGCCGCGATCAGCCATCGGAGGGTGACAGCTGCTAGACAGGTAATGTATATGCGCAGCGCTGCATGCGGGGGGGCCCAGAAAGGGAGGTGGGGGCGCCAAATTATGAGGGGGGCCCTGCTGGGGCCCTGTATACTACCACTGGGGCTATATACTACCACTGGGGCTGTATACTACCACTGGGGCTGTGTGTATACTACCACTGGGGCTATATACTACCACTGGGGATGTATACTACCACTGGGGCAGAATATACCACTGGGGCTGCTGTATACTACCACTGGGGCTGTGTGTATACTACCACTGGGGCTATATACTACCACTGGGGCTGTATACTACCACTGGGGCAGAATATACCACTGGGGCTGCTGTATACTACCACTGGGGCTGTATACTACCACTGGGGCTGTATACTACCACTGGGGCTGTATGTATACTACCACTGGGGCTATATACTACCACTGGGGCTGTATACTACCACTGGGGCTGAATATACCACTGGGGCTGCTGTATACTACCACTGGGGCTGTATACTACCACTGGGGCTGTATACTACTACTGGGGCTGCTGTATACTACCACTGGGGCTGTATACTACCACTGGGGCTGTATATACTACTGGGGCTGCGTGTATACTACCACTGGGGCTGTATATACCACTGGGGCTGCTGTATACTACCACTGGGGCTGAATATACCACTGGGGCTGCTGTATACTACCACTGGGGCTGTATACTACTACTGGGGCTGCTGTATACTACCACTGGGGCTGTATACTACCACTGGGGCTGTATATACCACTGGGGCTGCTGTATACTACCACTGGGGCTGAATATACCACTGGGGCTGCTGTATACTACCACTGGGACTGTATACTACCACTGGGGCTGTATACTACCACTGGGGCTGTATACTACCACTGGGGCTGTATATACTACTGGGGCTGCGTGTATACTACCACTGGGGCTGTATATACTACTGGGGCTGCGTGTATACTACCACTGGGGCTGCTGCTGTATATACCACTGGGGCTGCTGCTGTAACACTGCTGGGGCCTGTATATACCACTGGGGAGGCTGCTGTATACCACACTGATGGGGGCTGTATACCTGTGCTGGGGTCCACCCTCGGCTTATACACGAGTCAATAAATTTTCCCAGGTTTTGGGGGCAAAAGTAGGGGGGTCGGCTTATACACGGGTCGGCTTATACACGAGTATATACGGTAATTAATTCCAGCAGTTTTCCAAGAGTCAATTTTCAGGCCCGGAGAAAGGAATTCCATTATTTCTATAGGGATCCAGTTGGGAGTAGTAGTCGACAGAGGGTTATGGTTTTTTGCCAAAAGGCGCCTTCAGGATTGAATTGTTGCTTTGACTGTATGCTCTTTAGGAAGTCGCTTAGATGAATCACATAAGTATGAGAGCAACAGAAGAGTAAGTCTATTTCTGGAAAATTTGGTTTCCTCCAAAGAAAGCCAACTAGGTCTAGAATCTTGGTTCCACCATGTCTGAACACATTCTCTCCTTACAATGTGTAATGACAATGCTTGCCATCTCGTCACTGTCATGATGGTCTCTCTTACTTTGGAGACATGTCACAGGTTTGGGACCTGTGTCTCATTCCTGTATTGAGACTTCATTTTAATGTGTTTCTTTCCTTTGGCAGTGTAGGAGTTAATGTCAGTTTCTGTTGCTGCAATACTCCTTAGCTCTCTTCCCAGGTGTGGGTACTTTGTGATCACTCCCATCTCCTTTATATGGTCACATGTTCTAGTATTCCTTGCTGGTGCTTGAACTCCATTCCAGGCCTTACTACCTTAGTAGAAGGTGCTATTCTGGAGAAGCTGACCATTGCCAACCCATCTGCTGCCTAAAGGCATGAAGTTGTTTTGTTATTTTCCCTGTCTGTCTTTCCTTCTCTTGTTGATTTTAGTGCAGCGGTTGGGACTAGTGCTCCCTCCGGCCATCTCTCTATTGAGGGTTAACATCAGGGCCAGCAAGCAACTAGGTGTCCTGCTCGGCAACAGGGTGAAAGAACCTATATAAGGACAGTAGAGAGATCAGGGCACAGCTGCAGGTGAGTGCAGGAGGTCACCTTTTCCCCGTTCCCTATGAGCAGGACCCTCCATTGTATTTGTGCCCACGGTGTTTCCCCTGTCTGTTTTGTGTAGTGCACCAGACACCATTGGTCTGTGCGGCACTGCCACGTCCTGTATCCAGACGCACCCTAGGCCGTAGCGTGACAGTCACTTGTCATTACAGCCAGTGAGGGAGTGCACTGTCACTGTGCAGGGAAAGTAATATCTCACAGAGAAAGGAGCTCATAATGAGCTTATATCAGTATTGACAACCAATGCATTCGTCAATAGAGCAGGGACTAGCCAATCTTCTGAAACAGCCATCACTGATGACCCTTCGTTCAGGGTAGGAACAAAGGCTGTGGTGGTGACCTCATCTTCTGCTCCCCGATGACATCCCGTTTGATTATCACAACATGCACTGGGAATACTCAATCAAAATTTCATCTAAACAGAAATAGGTAAAATATAAATAATAAAGCAGAGAAAATAGGGACAGGTAGACTTTTTAATAAAGAATAACAGAAAAGAGATTATATTTTTGCAATATATAGTGTGAGGCAGTGACCGGTGTCCTATATGAAGGTCGCTATGTGTCCCCAGAATGTGCCCTGAAACCCTATAAATCTGTAAATAAAAAAAAGAACATATAGAAACATAAGTTGATCCAGACATCCCTGTGTCTTGGTTCCTTTGGTCCTGGAGCAGCAGCGTGGACAGAGAGGCACTTCGTCCAAGGAAATCTGGAACCCTATAAGACCCGCTAGAGTGTGCTGTATTCACAGTGGGTACTGTGAGTACAACACAGAAATAAAGGAGGGTGAACTCGGTCATGTTTTGTAACTCAAGTTTTTTTTAGGAAAACCAGATAAGGGCCTTTATTTGGGAGAATCTGTAGGAATGGGTGGGATGGATTCTCCCTCCACTCTGGGTCTTCTAACATGCCTCCCCACCAGGTCCAGGAATGTGCTTTTAGGCTGGAGGCACACTGTCGTGCATCAAACACGGAGCATGTTTGATGCACGACAGTCATGCCTGTGTAATGCGTGTTTGTGGGTGTGTGTGGTGCAAGTGTGGTGAGTGTCCCTGCATGTATTGATGAGAGTGTGCTGCGAGTGTGAGGTGTGAGTGCGTGTGTTTGTGATGCTGTCCGTGGTCTTGAAGGACCGCGACCAGCATTTGTCGAGGAATTCAATCTCGACGGCTGTCAAAAGCCGGCGAGTTTGAATTTCCCACCATGCGCATACAGTAATAATCATCCTGTCCCGCTGTGACAGCAGTGCAAGATGATTATTATAATGTGCTTTAACACTCATGTCGGCATGTGTCCTGAGACTGTCCAAGCTCCTGGACACATGCTGAGGTCATAAATGGCCAAATCTGCCGGTAATTCTCGGCTTTGCAGTGTCATTTCTAAACTCTGCGGCTCCTGTCAGTGAACAGTGTTAATGTACACTGTCCAGCGTCCTGAACGGCTAAGTTATCAGCACAGTAGTTTGCCTGAGCACTCAGGACCCTGGACAACGTACATTAACACTGTTCACTGACAGGAGCCACAGGAGTTTAGAAATGACACTGCAAAGCCGAGAATTACCGGCTTTGCAGATTTTTATGCATAAAACACAAATTTGGCTATTTATGACCTCAGCATGTGTCCAGGCCGCTTGGACAGTCTCAGGACACATGCCGACATGACTGTTAAAGCACATTATAATAATCATCTTGCCCCGCTGCTGTCACAGTGGGGCAGGATGATTATTACTGTACGCGCATGGTGGGACATTCAAACTCGCCGGCTTTTGACAGCCGGCAAGTTTGAAGCGATTTGCGCAGCACACTAGTGCGAATATCGCGTCGTGTGCTGTATGGGGGCGAGATTTTCTCGCCCCCATAGACTTGTATTGCGCTCACGCTGTCACATCACCATTGGACTCGGTGGCTGGTGTTCCTGCCTCGGCCGCTGGGAGGAGCCGGATTCCTTCGGCTGGTGGCGCCGGTGATAGGAGGGCCTTGTCCTCATATGGAACCGCTCCCGCGACGTCTGTCTCTGTCGCTGAGCGCCGCTGTGTTTCCCCTCTGGGTGGTGTTGGTCGCAGAGGAAAGGGCCCTGCAGAGGTGTCCGTTAGGCGCAGCCTGCGTTCTTCTGTCAGAGGAGGCGTGGGTGGAGCCAGTCATGCATCTCCATCTGGCCTGGATCTAGGGGCGGTCCGGATGAGGTCATCAGGTTGTGAGCTCCAGCCTATGGGAGGTAGCCGTGCCCTTCAAGTACATTGGAGCCTGGCTTGCAGGCCGCCAGATATAGTTTTGGTTCCCCAGTGATAGTGTGTGTTTAGTTTCGTGTCTGACCTTGCCTGGATTTCTGACTCTGCCTCTGCCTATTGATTTTGTACCTCAGCTGCCCTCTTGGTTTTGCCCTTGACCTTTGCCTGGATTTCTGACTCTGCCTCTGCCTATTGATTTTGTACCTCAGCTGCCCTCTTGGTTTTGCCCTTGACCTTTGCCTGGATTTTTGACTCTGCTACTGCCTGACGATTTTGTACCTTCGCTCCCTCTCGGTTTTGACTCGGACATCTGACTTCGTTTTTCGGGTCTTGATTTTCCCTGGCGACCTCCCCGGCTCTGTTGCTCATATAGGCAGCTACCCCCTGGGCTCCGCTATAATTCCAGATCCCTGTATAGGGGTTAAGGGTCTCGGGGTTTCTCGGGGTGCTGCCTACCAGCAGCTCGGCCTCACAGCGGATGGTCGTCACACACGCACGTCAGAATTGTGTGCAGTCACAGCATGCTGCGACTGCACTTGTTTCTGACTCACAATGCGAGTTAAGTGCGGGGGACTCGCAGTAGTGTGCCCTGCCTGATAGGACTGTGGGACAAGGTGTGTTCTGAGTTTTAGAGCCTAGTGGCTGGAGCAGGTGTGCAGCCTGTCAAGCAATAGTTTGACTGCAGAACTTGGAAGGGTGCAGCTCTGATGGAGCAGAGCAGAACTCAATCCTGGGCGGTCAGAGCCCACAAGGTAAACAGACTTTATGTTATGGACATTTATGTGTTGTTGCTTGTTGAAAAGCCTATGTCTAAGTTACCTATATGATTTATGAAGACTGGATAATAAACCTGTGGATCTTTTCAGAAGAAGTGATTGCTGTGTTTCTACAATTGTGCTGCCATTGACTATTCCCCAACATGTACAGCAAGCGCTACCTCACCATAGCCATTTAAGATTATTATCAATATGATTTTTCAAGCATACTTGTAAGGCAGAATGTCCTAAGGTAAGGAATTTGGGAATGAACTGAGGGAGTCCGTTTCATGCGGTGTGAAGGCCATGCTTTTATAAGCCAGTTGTCTTCCATCTTAGCTATTTATAAATCTCCAGAATTAAAATAATGAACAACTTATGTGAATGGAGAATGTCTTGAGATAATCTTTTACGATATAATTTGATGAAGTTGGGGTGACCTCCTACTCCAACACTGTCAAAGCAAAGGGAGTTGAGAAAAATAAACCGGTGGTAGTGCTCTCCGTTTCCAATTTCAATAGTGTGGTAAAGCAGGGAAAGGATTCCCAATGATCAGATAAATATCTTTATTGAAAAAAGTATAAAATTCAATATGTTTTGGCTAAAAACAAGCCTTCTTTAGATATAACCAAAGCAAAGGGAGTTGGGACAGTAAAGGCCCAGTCACAAATAACGACGCACTAGTGATCTCGATGACGATAACGATGTGCAGGGATCGCTGGTGCGTTGTTTTTCACATCGCTGGTAAGATGTCAAACAGATATCTCACCAGCGATGTGAAAAACGATGCACCAGTGATCCAGAATTATACCGAGGTCGTTGGGAATTGTCACTCCATAGCGTAGCATTGAGATCGTTGGTCATTGTCCCTGTCAAACACAACGATGTAGCGCTCCCAGCGGGAACGCAACGACTTAGAAATGATCCAGAGCAGTGTGTAATGATATCACAGCAGGGGCCAGATCGTTGGTGCATGACACACATAACGACATCGTTAGCGGGATCGATGTTGCGTCACAAAATTTGTGACGTTACAGCGATCTCGTTAGCGATCTCGTTATGTGTGACAGGGCCTTAAGACTCATCAAATTCTTTGAGTCAGGCATAAGAGAGATAAGTTGCAGCCTCTAGCCCAGTGTTCCCCAACCTCAGTCCTCAAGAGCCACCAACAGGTGATGTTTTCAGGATTTCCTTATCATTAGACAGATGATGGAATTATCTCCTGTACAAGTGATTAAATTATCACCTATGCAATCCTAAGGAAATCCTGAAAACATGACCTGTTGGTGGGCTTGAGGACTGGAGTTGGGGAACACTGCTTCAGCCCCTGTACACCATTCATTACACATAACATTGTTACAGAGAAATCATTGTTACCAAACCGCATTTATATCGGACGTGATCACCAGCATGGCTATATAAAGCCTGGGGCTTAATGCTTGTTTTCTTTGGAACTGAAGATCATCCTCTTTGTTAAAATTCCCAGTAGATTATTCACTTTCCAATCTATAATACCAGCAAGCATAATAAACACATAGTTGTCCATTAATAGTTAAGATGGTATTTTAACCCCTTCAAACTGGGTGATTTTCCGTTTCTAGTTTTCGTTTTTCCTCCACATCTTCCGAGAGCCGTAACTTTTTTTTATTTTTGCGTTACTCTAGCCATATGAAGGCTTGATTTTTGCAGGGCAAGTTATTCTTTTGAATGACATCATTCATTTTACCATATAGTGTACTGGAAAACGGGATAAAAATTCCAAGTGCAGTAAAATTGCCAAAAAAAGTGCCATTCCACAATGTTGTTTTATTACCATGTTCAATATACTGTTGAAAACAGAAGTTTACATACACTATATACAAAGCATCTTTTTCTCACTATCTGACATGAAATCGAAATAAACCTTTCCCATTTTAGGTCAAGTAGGATTATTATAATTATTAATATTTGCCAAATGCCAGAATAATGAGAGAGGAAGAATGTTTTAAGACATTTCTATTACTTTCTGCATGGGCACAAGTTTCCATACATTTCATTAGTATTTGGTACCATTGCCCTTAAACTGTATGACTTGGGTGAAACATTTTGGATATCCTTTCAGAAGCTTCTCACAATAGGTGGTAGGAATTTGGGCCCATTCCTCCTGACAGAGCTGGTGTAATTGAACCATTTTTGTGTGTCACCTTGCTCGCACCTGCCTTTACAGCTTTGCCCAGAAATTTTCAATAGGTGATGGCCATTTCAAAACATTGACTTTATTATCCTTAAGACACTTTGTAACCAGTTTGGCACTATGCTTCTGGTCATTGTCCATTTGGAAGACCCATTTGTGCCCAAACTATAATTTCCTGGCTGATGTATTGAGATGTTGCTACAGTACTGTCTGTCACATAATCTTCTTTCCTCATGATGCCATATATTTTGTGAAGTGCACCATTCCCTCCTGCAGCAAACAACCCCACAACATTATGCTGCCACCCCCATGTTTCACAGTTGGGATGGTGTTCTTAGGTTTCCAAGCTTCTCCCTTTTTGTCTCCAAACGAGCGATGGTCATAATAGCTAAACAGCTCAATTTCAGTTTCTTCAGACCAATTGGACATATCTCTAAACCTGTAGATCTTTGTTCCTGTGAGCATTTGCAAAAATGAATCTTGCTTTTTATGTTTCTTTTGGAGTAATGGCTTTTTCTTGGCAGAGTGGCCTTTCAGCCCATGTTGATACAATGCTCATTTCACTGTGGATAATGACACAATTTTACCAGCTTCCACCATCATAAGGTCTTTTGCTTTTGTTCTTGGGCTGATATGCACATGTTGGACCAAAGCAACTTCAACTCTGGGACACAGAACTTGTCTTCTTCCTGAGCGGTATGATGGCTGGATCTTGTTTGTACTTGCATATAATTGTTTGTACAGATAAATGAGGGTACCTTCAGGTATCTGGAAATTGTACCCAAGGATGAACCAGACAAATTCCTGATATCTTGGCTGATTTCTTTAGCCTTTCCCATGAAGCTACACAAAGAAGCAGTGTGTTTCAGGTGTGGATTAAAATACATCCACAGGTGTGTCTCTGTTTTAACTCAGATGTTGCCAATATACCTATCAAGAAATTCCTAGCACTTGACATCATCATATGGGCTGTCCCAGATTGTGTAAAGGCATAGTAATCTTAGTGTATGTAAACTTGTGACTTTGTAGAAAGTAATAAAAATGCCAAAACATTCTCTTTCTCATTCTGGCATTTGGCAAATATTAATAATTATGGTAATCCTAATTGACCTAAAATGGGAAAGGTTTATTTTGATTCTATGTCAGATAGTGAGAAAAATATACATATGTGTCTTTCTATATAGTGTATGTAAACTTCTGGTTTCAACTGTATGGTAAAAATTACCTTACAGGTTGAGTCCCCAGGTCAGTATGAATTCTTTTATGTACCGAACCCCATGTAAAGTATTTTTTAAATTATTTAAGTGGAGAATGTCTTATATGTATTATGTCTTATATGTATTATTAAAGCTGAAATATGTCCCTCCACCAAAAACAATTGAGCATTTGTCGCCATTTTCCGAAACCCACAATGTTCTCACTTTTTGGGATTTGGAGCTGGGGCTTATTTTTTGCATCCTCAGCTTACCGTATATACTCGTGTATAAGCCGACCCGTGTATAAGCCGACCCCCCTACTTTTGCCCCCAAAACCTGGGAAAATTTATTGACTCGTGTATAAGCCGAGGGTGGACCCCAGCACAGGTATACAGCCCCCATCAGTGTGGTATACAGCAGCCTCCCCAGTGGTATATACAGGCCCCAGCAGTGTTACAGCAGCAGCCCCAGTGGTATATACAGCAGCAGCCCCAGTGGTAGTATACACGCAGCCCCAGTAGTATATACAGCCCCAGTGGTAGTATACACGCAGCCCCAGTAGTATATACAGCCCCAGTGGTAGTATACAGCCCCAGTGGTAGTATACAGCCCCAGTGGTAGTATACAGTCCCAGTGGTAGTATACAGCAGCCCCAGTGGTATATTCAGCCCCAGTGGTAGTATACAGCAGCCCCAGTGGTATATACAGCCCCAGTGGTAGTATACAGCCCCAGTGGTAGTATACAGCAGCCCCAGTAGTAGTATACAGCCCCAGTGGTAGTATACAGCAGCCCCAGTGGTATATTCAGCCCCAGTGGTAGTATACAGCAGCCCCAGTGGTATATACAGCCCCAGTGGTAGTATACACGCAGCCCCAGTAGTATATACAGCCCCAGTGGTAGTATACAGCCCCAGTGGTAGTATACAGCAGCCCCAGTAGTAGTATACAGCCCCAGTGGTAGTATACAGCCCCAGTGGTAGTATACATACAGCCCCAGTAGTAGTATACAGCCCCAGTAGTAGTATACAGCCCCAGTGGTAGTATACAGCAGCCCAGTGGTTATATTCAGCCCCAGTGGTAGTATACAGCCCCAGTGGTAGTATACAGTCCCAGTGGTAGTATACAGCAGCCCCAGTAGTATATACAGCCCCAGTGGTAGTATACAGCCCCAGTGGTAGTATACATACAGCCCCAGTAGTAGTATACAGCCCCAGTAGTAGTATACAGCCCCAGTGGTAGTATACAGCAGCCCCAGTGGTATATTCAGCCCCAGTGGTAGTATACAGCCCCAGTGGTAGTATACAGTCCCAGTGGTAGTATACAGCAGCCCCAGTAGTATATACAGCCCCAGTGGTAGTATACAGCCCCAGTGGTAGTATACAGCAGCCCCAGTGGTATATTCAGCCCCAGTGGTAGTATACAGCCCCAGTGGTAGTATACATACAGCCCCAGTGGTAGTATACAGCCCCAGTGGTAGTATACAGCAGCCCCAGTAGTAGTATACAGCCCCAGTGGTAGTATACAGCCCCAGTGGTAGTATACATACAGCCCCAGTAGTAGTATACAGCCCCAGTAGTAGTATACAGCCCCAGTGGTAGTATACAGCAGCCCCAGTGGTATATTCAGCCCCAGTGGTAGTATACAGCCCCAGTGGTAGTATACATACAGCCCCAGTGGTAGTATACAGCCCCAGTGGTAGTATACAGCCCCAGTGGTAGTATACAGCAGCCCAGTGGTATATTCTGCCCCAGTGGTAGTATACAGCAGCCCCAGTGGTATATTCTGCCCCAGTGGTAGTATACAGCCCCAGTGGTAGTATATAGCCCCAGTGGTAGTATACACACAGCCCCAGTGGTAGTATACAGCAGCCCCAGTGGTATATTCTGCCCCAGTGGTAGTATACAGCCCCAGTGGTAGTATATAGCCCCAGTGGTAGTATACACACAGCCCCAGTGGTAGTATACAGCCCCAGTGGTAGTATACAGCCCCAGTGGTAGTATATAGCCCCATGTGGTAGTATACAGGGCCCCAGCAGGGCCCCCCTCATAGTTTGGCGCCCCCACCTCCCTTTCTGGGCCCCCCGCAATGCAGCGCTGCGCATATACATTACCTGTCTAGCAGCTGTCACCCTCCGATGGCTGATCGCGGCTCCCGGCTCCGGGCTCCATCTTCCTCGCTGTCTTCCTGCTGTGTGACCGGGGCGCAGCGCGATGACGTCATCGCGACGCCAGCCGGTCACCTGACAATCAGGAAGACAGAGAGGAAGATGGAGCCCGGAGCCGGGAGCCGCGATCAGCCATCGGAGGGTGACAGCTGCTAGACAGGTAATGTATATGCGCAGCGCTGCATGCGGGGGGGCCCAGAAAGGGAGGTGGGGGCGCAAAACTTTTTAGGGGGCCGTATTGACTCGCGTATAAGCCGAGGGGGCACTTTTCAGCCCAATTTTTGGGCTGAAAAACTCGGCTTATACGCGAGTATATACGGTACATTTATTATACCATTTTGGTGTGTATACAATGTTCGTATTGCATTTTATTGCAATGTTGGGGCTACCACAAAAAGTCTAATTTTCGTAGATCGGGCATTTCTGATCACATCAATACCAAATATGTGCTTTTTTATTGCTTTATTTTCAATGGGGCAAAAGGTACGGGATTTGAACTTGATTTTTTTTTTTTTAGACTTTTTCATATTTTTTACATTTTTTTTTAAACTTTTCATTCAGATGCCACTCTCTGATTGCTTGAGCTATACAGAGGAATGCATTATCACTGCTCTGTACAGCAGAAATAATGATCTCCTGTAAAAGCAGGCACTCAGCCAGTGTTCACAGGAAGTTTATCATGACAGAGCGCCGGGTTATCACCTGACCCCTGGCTGTCATGACAGCTCAACGGTGCCCCATGATCAAGTCATGGAGCCACAATTGGGTGCGCAGAATGACGCACTTACAGCCATTACGTGTTAAATCCTACTGTCAGAGTGTAATTTAAGTAGTTAACAGCGGTGAGCGGACGTTAGATCTGCCCATCGCTGTTAGAGGGAAATGTCGGTTAATCAGATTAGCAGACATGTGCAGGGAAAGATGCAGGCTCAGTGTCTGAACCCACATCAAAGGAAGGTAGGTGACCAATGACGAACATATGTCATTGGTCGTGAAGGAGTTAATAACCTTGGAGTAAAAATTAAGCAATACCCTGTTCCAATTCATAAAAACTAGTGTTGAATGTAAGATGTTAAGATTCTGATTGCTCTAACCGAATAGTTTTAACTGTTTCATTGTTCGAGTGAGTTGTCCATTCACTTACATTGGATTTGTTACTCATGGTGAATACTAAAACAGTTAAAACTATTTGGTTATTGCTATCCAAATCAGAGTCTCTTACTATTTAATCAACACTAATAATAAAATTTGTTTTCCACTATGCTATGTGATGTGCAATGATCCTATGTTGTCTTAAAGTGTAACCGCCATTTAAATTTTTATTTAATAATCATGTAAAACAAGTTATAATAAACTCAAATATATTTCATAAGTGAAATCTGGAAGAAAACCATTCAAATACCTTCCAGATGAATTCCCCACTAGGCTGTTTCTAAACCTGATATATGCTGGTTGTCAGGGAAATCCGTATTCAGCTTCACACAATGAATATGACCATATAAGGGGAGAGCAGGGTCTACACAGCATCCACACTAAAGATGATCAGAGACTCAGATTACCTCAGGCAGAGCTCGTCAGACTGTCAGCTCACAGCTCCTGTGATCTTCTATGACTCCTCTCCATTCACATCGCTCTTCTTTGTGTTATCAGCTGAAGGCCTCAACACAGCTCCTCAGCTGATTGCACAGAGCAGAGCGATGGGAATGGAGAGGAGTCAGATAAGATCTCTCAGGATCTGTGTGCTGAAAGCCTGAGCTCAGCACTCTACCTGCCTGAGGTAACCTGAGACAATGATCAGCTGTAGTGTAAACACTGTGTAGTCTCCGCCTCCCCCCTTATATTTCCTTAATCAGTGTGTGGAGCTGAAGATGGATTGCTCTGACAACCAGCGTATGTCAGGTTTAGAAACAGCCTAGTGGGAACATCTTCTGGAAGGTTTTTGAAGGGTTTTCTTCCAGATTTCACTTATGAAGTATATTTGAAAGTTTATTATCACTTGCTCTACATTATTATTACGTGAAAATTTAAAAGGTGGTTACACTTTTAAGTTTGTGGAAAACTGTCTAAAATCTACAGGTGCAACTCAATGAATTAGAATATCATCAAAAAGTTAATTTATTTCAGTAATTGAATGCAAAAAGTGAAACACATATATTATATAGAGTCATTAAAGCGCTGATGTGAAAGGGGCCTAAGTGTCAGTGTTTTGGATCCGAGTTTCATCAGTGTTTGGTCAGGGTCAGGATATACCATCAGTGTTTTTAATTGTTGAAAAATAAATAACAAAGGTTCTACTATCCATTGTTAATCATGGACGGCATGCAGATTGCACACTGATGCCATCCATGGGCTGTTTGTGATTTTCATGAACCCATAGATGTGGATAGATGACTCATCCATGATGCTGATTACAAAATGGCCCAAACTGCCCCATAAAATAATGGGTATGTGTGCTCTATCTGTAAAAATCACAAATAGAACATGTAAAATAATAATAACAATCATTTTATTTATATACTGCCAAATATATTCCACAGCATTTTACAATTGCGAGGGAACATGTACAGACAATTTGAGACAATAGAGAATAACACAGTTCATCAAATACCAGGAGGAGTGAGGTCCCTGCTCGCAAGCTACAATCTATGAGGAGATATGGGAGGCACAAAAGGTAAATGGTAAAAAGTGCCGTCATATATGGTCCAGTCATCAATATAATAAATAGGGGATTCACATAACGCTACGTGAACCTATCGCCAGCCAGGATCTGTACAAGTACAGGTAAAGTGCTATATACTGCATAGAGGTGTAGACAGATGCACAAAAGGACAGAAAGGGAATAGTTAGATAAGTGAGGTGAGGTGATAGGCCAATCTAAAGAGATGTGTTTTTAGGGTCCTCTTAACACTATGGGTATTGGGACTTAATTGTCCTTGGTAGTACGTTCCAGAGAATTGGCGCAGCTCACGAGAAGTCTTGGAGACAATAGTGGGAGGTTCGGATTGTAGATTATGTCAGCCTTAGGTCATTAGCAGAACGAATCGCATGTGTAGAATGGTAAACAGAGATGAGGGAGCTGATGTAGGGTGGTGCAGAACTGTGGAGGGCATGTCCATAAATATCAGGCTCTAGAGTGGTGCAGGAACTCCACTAGGACACACCTCTGGAGTAGCTCAATAGGCAGATACCAACATCAACTCTACGGACATTTGCTGGCTCCTGGCAGCTTTGTTAGCCATTGGTACTCTGTGTTTGCCTTGGGTTAAAAGAGGAGGTTCCTTCCTTGTGTCTAACACTTTAAATGGTGCAATTGCCTTTCTCTTATGGCACAGGTCTTGATTCTGAGTGATCCAGTTTCACAGGCTGCAATCTGAAATGCAAATGACTTTAGCTCCAAAAATATTAAGGCAGATCCTGGATATGACAATAAATTCATGCCGGTTGATCTTAAAACTGGTGTGGCGCCCCGTCGGGACGCCACGTAGGGGTACTGCACTCACAAGAGAGTGTGTAGTATCTCTGTGACCAGGGGACTGGGATTTCAATAGGGACCCCCAATACACGAATCCACACACCTTAGGTCAGGAGACCATAGGGTTAACCGTTGCAAGGAAACTGGTCCCGGTGGGAGGAGCTTAGGTGGGTAGTGAGGAGTGGAACAGTTAGTGAGAGGAGTCTATAAGTGAACCCTCCAAGAAGTGCAGTGTAGGGTACCTCAGTACAGGTGGCCCAGAGAAAGAAGGGGATCCTATGGTGTTGAGATGCACCCGAATCCAGATTAGTACAACTCCCAGCCGGAAGGATCCAGTCCAAAACCGGAGGACCGGCTCCGAGGCAGTGCGGGCATTTATTCCCGAGCCACAGAAATGGAGGGCACAGACTTCTTCAGAATAATCCAGAATAATTCTGAAAAATCCGGCATAATCCCCTAAGGCCCTGTATAGGACCCAGAGGCCTCAAGACAGGAACCGTCCATAAGGATCCGTGGGGTCCGCTTAGGGCTCTGTGCACAGGAGCACTGAGGAAGGAACAGAGGGAGAGCGCAGAAAAGACAGATGAAAGGACCAGGCACACCACAGAGGGTACCCAGTGAGGCGTCCTAGTTCTCTGGTGACTACCCAGGCCAGCAGTACCCTTTGACTGTATACACACTGTTTGCTGCCTGAGTCACCAGTAAAGCCCGATTCAGAGACAAAGACTGTTTGTGTGTTTTATTGGCCTGTGCCGGACGAGCCATACTCTTGCTCCCTCATAACAGACTTCTGCCAGCATCTCCACCTGATGAGCCGCCTCCCTGTGAACATCCCTATTCCTCCATCACTGCCCTGGGGACCCCGTTCCACCTACGGGGAGCATTACCAACTGGGCTGCCTCATTATCACTCTAGAGATCTGCAAGCAGCGCCGGTATCATCACCGGATACCGTAGGTGGCGTCACAAACTCTTTTTATTTTATTTAATTTTTATTTTAACCCCTTTTTCAGTGACCACCAAGGCCACGGGCCTGAAACCAAATGCCCGCGGGTCCTGGGGTGGGTCAGTGGCAAGGAGTGTACAGCGAATAAGCTCTCAGAAGTTCTTCCAAGTAGCTGAAGATAAGTTTCTTATGGCTGTATATGTCATTTAATGAGCACCTTTCACCAAATTCTTCATGTTGAATTGGACACACAATGTCATAAAAGCTGCAGAGTGAAATAAAACATTTTTTATTGCACCATTCCATTATAGTGATATTTGCTGCAATCAAAGTATTCGGCACCTATTTTTACATCCAAGTGGGTTTTATGTGATGGGAATTCTAGCTCAACCACAGTTGTACAAACCCCCAGTGAAAACTATGTAATAAAATACACTTGGACTTACCTGAGGAAGGTGAAAAATACCATACTTTGCTAATGTCTACAACGGAGAGGCAGAATTATAAATATAAAACTGTTTTATTCCTCTGTGCAGCCACTATCTATATCTATCGTGTGTCTGACCCAACAGGACAATGTGTTGAAAGGTCCTTATTTTATTCTTCATTGATGATATCACAATAGTTCAGCCATGAGGTTATGATGGCATGTACAGGTGGTGTTTCATCTCCTGGAGCATTTGAGGTGCTGAATTTTTGCAACATTCCTCAGATGGATGTATGAAGATGAAATAACGACAGTGATCTGATTCCTGAGAAACTAATCCCAATCAATATCTGCACTTTAATTGCGGTACATGCTGCATGCACTGAGCTTCAGGTGCATCTCAATGAATTAGAATATTATCAAAATGTTAATTTATGTCAGTAATTCAATACATAAAGTGAAACACATATATTATATAGAGTCATTAAACACAGAGTGATCTATTTCAAGGGTTTATTTCTGTTAATGTTGATGATTATGGCTTACAGCCAATGAAAACCCAAAAGTCATTATCTCAGAAAATTAAATTAGGGAGGATGAAGGGTCTGACAGATAAAATATTACTTAAATAGGTATCAGAGGCTTCACCTTGTGTGGTTGTGAGAGTCACAACGAGTATAAAAGCATATAACGACTGCTGCAGTCCCCAGCGTGGTGCATATATAGGAGGTAGGATGAAGGGTGAAAAACCATGCTGCCATATTCCACAAGACAGGAAAGGGTGAATATATTATTGATTTATTAGACTACATGTTTCAGGGCTCCCTGGCCCTTCTTCAGGACAAATCAATATCATATTGCCATGTTTCAGGGCGTTTCAGGGAGCTCTGAAAGTGATGTCACCGGAGTGGTTCCCCGCTACCGTCAGTGAACTCAGTTGAACCTGCTGCTGAATTGCAGGACATATATAGAGGAAAATCACTGCACTCTCAGAAGCGTTTCAATGCACAAAGTGAAAGTTTTTATTGTGAAAGAACAACATGCGACCTGACAACGTTTTGGTCCACAATTTTTGACCTTTCTCAAAGTGTCGCTGTGGTAGCTTTAGGCTGGTTAACTTTGGGGGTACTTAATTGGACCGTCCCAGTAGTGAAGTTTTAATCCACCTTAAGGGTAGGTTAAGAATGATCCCAGCACTCCTAGTTAATATTATTATGTGTAAGACAAGCATAAGGTAATGCACCAAATCAGCACCTGAATGCTCTGTGCTGCCTGCGCTCCTGCGCTGTGGCTGGTGTGTGAATTGCAGGACAAGTCATCACAGGTGTCTGGTAATCTGGTAGTAGGTTCAACTAAATTCACAGCAACAGTTTCCCATGCTGTGAACTCTGTTGAACCTGCTGCCAGATTATCGGACAGCTGTGCCGCCATGTTCTGCAATCCATTAATCTGGCACCAAGATGAATTGAGTTTACTGACAGTCACGTTGAAGCTCTCAACTGTGAAAAGCATTGGTGTCACTGAGTTCATTGCCGATGGCTTCCCCAATGCTGTTAGTGAACTTATTTAATTTATTTAATGAAATAATTAAAAAACCTAAGTGGGGCTTCACCGTATTTTTTATTTCCAGCCAGGTACAACTAAGCAGCTTGTAAATGGAATCCACAATGTTGGGAGACCTAATCTTTCTGCCCCCTCCCCTGCAAATTGCATCTCACAGCTGCCGCCGAAAATGGCACATTTATAACAGTACCGTTTTCTGGTGCTGTACTCAACTCTTCCAGTTGCCCTGGTGCTGGTAGCAAACTGGGTGATAAAGGGGTTAATGCCAGCTAAATTTTGCCAGCTGTCACTAAGCCCGAGGTTTCTAATGTCCGGTGAATGTTAGACCCACCCATTAGAAACCTCTAAGTAAATGTTAAATAATACACAACATAGAGGGAAAAATATTTTTATCAGCACAAAAAACACAAACACATATTTCAACTCCATCTGTATTACTCCCACATACCCTCCCATGATTCTCTGCGATGTCCATGCCTGCCAAGACCCAAAGCTGAATGAGCATTGGCTATGGCAGTGAATGGGGTGATGTCACAGTCTGGGTCACCTGAGGTCAGATAGAGTGATGCAGCCCTATGACCTGAGGTGAACATTCCCGCTTCACAGCAGGACCTGAAACTAGTAATTTTCAGGTCCCGCTGTGAGGTGTTATACAGGACAGTCCAACTCAGGTCAGAAGTTCTCCTGAGTTCAGCACCAGCGACGCGGCTGAGCTCTGACCTCAGGTGAACTTTCTTGTGTAACCCAACGTGGTAGATCAAGGGTCTCAAACTCCAGGCCTTGAGGGCCGCACACAGTCCAGGTTTTCAAGATTTCCTTGGAATTTGACAGTTGGTCATTTGATTACCAACTGTCAAATACTATGGAAATCCTGAAAACCTGCACTGTGTGCGGCCCTCGAGGCCTGGAGTTTGAGACCCCTGTGGTAGATGCTAAAATGTTTGGACTGTTTCCAGATTGCACCAGTAGCCAATCACAGTTGCCCACTCTCTGTGACTCACCCAGGCCAGGGGACTCAGATCTCAGGC
Source organism: Allobates femoralis (assembly GCA_033576535.1). Lineage (NCBI taxonomy): Eukaryota > Metazoa > Chordata > Amphibia > Anura > Aromobatidae > Allobates > Allobates femoralis. The sequence continues at coordinate 48,473,367 of JARQOC010000011.1, forward strand.
GTGGTCTGGAGGTCACGGGTGGCGGTTCCCGAGTCTGTGGCCCTGGTGGTCAATGAAAAATGTGAAAAAGAAAATAATAACAATAATCCACAATTGAAGAGGAAATGGAGCACAGTTATTGCTGCTAAGCATTCAGGTTATGCTGGACACAGAATGAGCACAGTCTGGGTGCCTAGTCCAAGAGGCAACAAGTCCATAACAAATTTCTTAAAGAGAAGACAGCATTCACCAGATTTGTGTAGTAGCGGTGGTTCTTTATTCCATATTTAGCGGTGATACATAGTGCAGGGAGGGAATGGCAGGGTGGACGACGGCACCGTTTCACGCTGGTATGCACTTCGACGGGTCCAAGATTGATGAGGACCATGCATGGTATAGGGCGGTTGGATTGTGCTCCTAAAGAGTCATTGACCACTCCGGGTTTGTGGTTCAGGGATGTAGTCGGCTGGAGCACTTAGGAGCCGGTATTCTGGGTTTGGACTAGGCTAGGATATTCGGTTACCCGTTCTGTTCTTGGCCCCTTTCTCTTCTGGGTCACCAGGTTGAGATGCTCTCCCTGTTAGCTTCTCTCTTCTGTTCTGTAGCTCTCCAACTCTGCTTCATCTGCAGCTTCTCACTCTTTGTCTCACTCTTGACCAACTCAATTCACTAACTCCTTGCTGCTTTCCCCACTGCTTTATTACCTAGCCTCTCCTCCCACCAGGACCAGTTACCCTAGTAACGGGCATCTAATTGGTCCTCTAACACTAGATGTTTGCATGTGGTGCTGGAGCTTCAGGCTTATTCTACTCATTACCAAAACAAAGCATATGGCACCTTCAGTCAGGGGTGCAGTACCCTTTTGTGATGCACTCTTAGTGGGGCGCCACAACAGCATCTGTGATTGGCTGTTGCATCCCTCAACAGTGAATACTCAGGAAGATATTGAGCGGCCCTGAAAGTACAAGCGGCTGGATGCCGGTAAGTATAATACTTATGTTTAATCAATATCTTCTTTCTTTTTACAGGCCCTAAGCCCCCATATCATAACTTTAAATTCTGAATTCTAGGTTCGGACTCAAGTTTTAGTCACATTTGGCCCCGAACTTGAATTTTAAAAAAAAGTCCAGTCGGGTATGCCGAACCCGAACATTGGTGGGTTCACCCATCACTAGTGTTAACTTTTCACTGAAGTTCTGCAAAGTTAAAAAAAATACAAATATTTGCTATCGAGCAACTTCTGCTACATCAGAATACTAACAGGTATAATAATAATCTTTATTTATAGGGCGCCAACATATTCCGCAGCGCTTCACAATTCAGAGGTTCATATTCAAACAATCATAAGTGATGGTGGGTTTACACACACCAACCTATCTGTCCAACTTCTGACCAACTTGCTGGTTGCAGTGAAATCATGGACACATTGCTCCATTTTGTGGCTGTGTACAAATGGAACTATGTGTCCATGATTTCACTGCAACCAGCAAGTTGGTCAGAAGTTGGACAGATACAGTTAGGGCCAGAAATATTTGGACAGTGACACAAGTTTTGTTATTTTAGCTGTTTACAAAAACATGTTCAGAAATACAATTATATATATAATATGGGCTGAAAGTGCACACTCCCAGCTGCAATATGAGAGTTTCCACATCCAAATCGGAGAAAGGGTTTAGGAATCATAGCTCTGTAATGCATAGCCTCCTCTTTTTCAAGGGACCAAAAGTAATTGGACAATGGACTCTAAGGGCTGCAATTAACTCTGAAGGCGTCTCCCTCGTTAACCTGTAATCAATGAAGTAGTTAAAAGGTCAGGGGTGGATTCCAGGTGTGTGGTTTTGCATTTGGAAGCTGTTGCTGTGACCAGACAACATGCGGTCAAAGGAACTCTCAATTGAGGTGAAGCAGAACATCCTGAGGCTGAAAAAAAAGAAAAAATCCATCAGAGAGATAGCAGACATGCTTGGGGTAGCAAAATCAACAGTTGGGTACATTCTGAGAAAAAAGGAATTGACTAGTGAGCTTGGGAACTCTAAAAGGCCTGGGCGTCCACGGATGACAACAGTGGTGCATGATCGCTGCATACTTTATTTGGTGAAGAAGAACCCGTTCACAACATCAACTGAAGTCCAGAACACTCTCAGTGAAGTAGGTGTATCTGTCTCTAAGTCAACAGTAAAGAGAAGACTCCATGACAGTAAATACAAAGGGTTCACATCTAGATGCAAACCATTCATCAATTCCAAAAATAGACAGGCCAGAGTTAAATTTGCTGAAAAACACCTCAAGAAGCCAGCTCAGTTCTGGAAAAGTATTCTATGGACAGATGAGACAAAGATCAACCTGTACCAGAATGATGGGAAGAAAAAAGTTTGGAGAAGAAAGGGAACGGCACATGATCCAAGGCACACCACATCCTCTGTAAAACATGGTGGAGGCAACGTGATGTTATGGGCATGCATGGCTTTCAATGGCACTGGGTCACTTGTGTTTATTGATGACATAACAGCAGACAAGAGTAGCCGGATGAATTCTGAAGTGTACCGGGATATACTTTCAGCCCAGATTCAGCCAAATGCTGCAAAGTTGATTGGACGGCGCTTCATAGTACAGATGGACAATGACCCCAAGCATACAGCCAAAGCTACCCAGGAGTTCATGAGTGCAAAAAAGTGGAACATTCTGCAATGGCCAAGTCAATCACCAGATCTTAACCCAATTGAGCATGCATTTCACTTGCTAATATCCAGACTTAAGACGGAAAGACCCACAAACAAGCAAGACCTGAAGGCTGCGGCTGTAAAGGCCTGGCAAAGCATTAAGAAGGAGGAAACCCAGCGTTTGGTGATGTCCATGGGTTCCAGACTTAAGGCAGTGATTGCCTCCAAAGGATTCGCAACAAAATATTGAAAATAAAAATACTTTGTTTGGGTTATGTTTATTTGTCCAATTACTTTTGACCTCCTAAAATGTGGAGTGTTTGTAAAGAAATGTGTACAATTCCTACATTTTCTATCAGATATTTTTGTTCAACCCTTCAAATTAAACGTTACAATCTGCACTTGAATTCTGTTGTAGAGGTTTCATTTCAAATCCAATGTGGTGGCATGCAGAGCCCAACTCGCGAAAATTGTGTCACTGTCCAAATATTTCTGGCCCTAACTGTAAGTTGGTGTGTGTAAAGTGGCCATAACAGTTATCAGAAAACACAATAATTAAAGCAAAATAATGACAGCCCTGCTCATAAGAGCTTACAATCTAACAATGAGGTGGGGGTGAAACAAAGTACAGGAGCTTATTTACAATGATGGTATATTCAACTTGAGGAAATTGGGAATAGATAAGAGCAGCATAAGTGGCCACCAGCCATTCTTTGTAATGCATTTGAGACTGGTGGAGCGGATAGGCTATGTCTAAATGACTTTGACTAGGGATCATAATAGGCCATCCTAAAAAGATGTGTTTTTATGGAACTGAAATATGTAATTTGTGGATAGACCTAATTTTTTGGGGTAGAGCATTCATGAGAATTGGTGCAGCTCAGGAGAAGTCTTAGAGCCAGGAGTGGGAGGTATGCATTAATGCAGAAGTGAGTGTAAAGTCACTTCCAGAGCGAAGAGAACGGGTGGGGTGATAGACAGAGATGAGGGTAGAGAGGTAGAGAGGTGCTGCACTGTGAAGAGCTTTGTGGGTGAGAACAAGCAATTTGAATTGAATCCTATACAACCCCTGGCAAAAATGATGGAATCACCTGGCTCGGAGGATGTCCATTCAGTTGTTTCATTTTGTAGAAAAAAGCAGATCACAGACGTGGCACAAAACTAAAGTAATTTCAAATGGCAACTCTCTGCCTTGAAGAAACACTAAAAGAAATCTTGAAAAAAAAAATGCGCTAGCCAGTAACGGTTACTTTTGTAGACCAAACAGGGGGAAAAATTATGCAATCACTCAATTCTGAGGATAGAATTATGGCATCATCCTGTAACTTTCCATTCCCAAAACTAACACCTGCATCAAATAAGATCTGCTCGTTAGTCTGCATCTAAAAAGCAGTGATCACACCTTGGAGAGCTGTTCTACTTAGTGCAATTCACTGACATGAATCATGGCTCCAACACGAGAGATGTCAATTGAAACAAAGGAGATGATTATCAAACTCTTAAAAGAGGGTAAATCAACACACAATGTTGCAAAACATGTTGGTTCTTCACAGTCAGCTGTGTCTAAAATCTGGTCCAAATATAAACAACATGGGAAGGTTGTTAAAGGGAAACATACTGGTAGAGCAAGGAAGACATCAAAGTGTCAAGACCGGAAACTTAAAGCAATATGTCTCCAAAACAGGAAATGCACAACAAAACAAATGAGGAACGAATGGGAGGAAACTGGAGTCAATGTCTGTGACCGAACTGTAAGAAACCGCTTAAAGGAAATGAGATTTACATACAGAAAAGCTAAACAAAAGCCAACACCTAAACAAGGTGTTAACACCTAAACAAAGAAAAAAACAAGGTTACAATGGGCTAAGGAAAAGCAATCGTGGACTGTGGATGACGATGAAATTCATATTCAGTGAGTGAATCTGCATTGGGCAAGGTGATGATGCTGGAACTTTTGTTTGGTGTCGTTCCAATGGGATTTATAAAGATGACTGCCTGAAGAAAACATACAAATTTCCACAGTCATTGATGATATGGGGCTGCACGTCAGGTAAAGGTACTGGGGAGATGGCTGTAATTACATTCTATAAAATATCGTGTCTGTCTCTCTGTAACGGAATCCCCACGTCACTGATTGGTCGCCGCTAAGCGCGGCGATCAATCAGCTACAGGCACAGTCTGGCTGCAAATTGGCGCCGGATTTGAACCACACCGCTAGCCGCTGATCTCCTGACGGTAGTCGCGGGTCATCTCCTGCCACATGGAAGTCAGAGGTGACACAATCTCACCAGCAACCACGTACTGATGCTCCAATGATCCCTACGAGGTTGCATCGTTTGTTGGGATCGCTGGAGCGTCGCCAAGTGTCACGGTACCTTACTGATCGCTGGTAAGGTCTCACACATGCAGATATATTGAACAAAGCCGAGTCGCTGATTGGGGAAAATCCTATGTATTCATTGCATTATTTTTAAATCTTTGTAAATAAACTACATATATATTCTAGAATACCCGATGCATTAAAATCGGGCCACCATCTAGTCTTCAATAAATGCCCAAATTTACATTGATATTTTGGACACTTTTCTTATTCCATCAATTGAAAGGATGTTTGGGGATGATGAAATCATTTATCAAGATGATAACACTGGGGAACACAATTTTTTAGGAGTTAGGTCAGACAACTGTTCTTAATTAATTTTTGGATGCTGAATCCAGAAATGATCTCAGGTTTTCTCTATCACGTCAAGTTTTTGAACTATAGGATTTTTGTCTTCTCAAAAATATGTAAACTACTGTACCTAAAAAGTGTTTTTTTTTCAAGATATTGATAATTATGACGTATTGGGAGCTGCACACACCTCTCACCACACTGTCTCAGTTGTGACTACTCTTACAAGTTGCCACGTAGCTCTATATGAGTCGAATTGTAATCAGATAACAAGTCTTATTACAGATATCAGTGCAATTGTGCTTCTCTGGCAGGTAAGTTGTGGAGTAAAAACTTAACGTGCTAGAAAAAAACTGACTACATTTTTGGAATCAGCATGCCAATTTTAGTATAAATCAGCTCAAAAACCTAACTCAACAGAATTTTGTTTTTAAAATTGTTCCCCAGTGTAATTCATCCTGCCATAGAGCAAAAACTGTGAAAACATTCCTTGAAAGAAGACACATAAGGTCAATGTCATGGCCTGCAAATAGTCCAGATCTCAATCCAATTGAACATCTTTGGTGGAAGTTGAAGAAAATGGTCCATGACAAGGCTCCAACCTGCAAAGCTGATCTGGCAACAGCAATCAGAGAAAGTTGGAGACAGATGGATGATGAGTACTGTTCGTCACTCATTATGTCCATGCCTCAGAGACTGCAAGCTAAAGGTGGTCAACAAAATACTAGTAATGTATTTGAGTGTTGCTTTGTTTGCTTGTTTGTCATGATTGCATCATTTTTTCCTCAGAATTGAGTGATACCGTAATTTTTCCCCTTGCTTAGACTACAAAACTAACCGTTACTGGCTAGCACATTTTTTTTTCAAGATTTCTTTAGTGTTTCTTAAAGCCAGTGAGTTGCCATTTGAAATTACTTTAGTTTTGTGCCATGTCTGTGATCTGTTTATTTTCTACAAAATTAAACAACTGAATGGACAACCTCCGAGCCCGGTGATTCCATCATTGCTGCCAGGGGTAGTAGTGTATAGGCAGCCAGTGCAATGACTGGCATAGAGCGAAAGCGTATGTGACCAATGACCATCCAGCTGGTAGTTTTTTAATCATTTTAATAAATGCCAGAAAACTTATTCCACAAATCAAAAGTACACTGTGTGCAGAATTATTAGGCAAGTTGTATTTTAGAGGATTATTTTTATTATTGATCAACAACTATGTTCTCAATCAACCCAAAAGACTCAAATATCAAAGCTTAATATTTTTGGAAGTTGGGGTGGGTTTTCTTTAGATTTGGCTATCTTAGGAGGATATCTGTTTGTGCAGGTAACTATTACTGTGCAGAATTATTAGGCAACTTAATGAAAAACAAATATATTCCCATCTCACTTGTTTATTTTCACCAGGTAAACCAATATAACTGCTCAAAATTTAGAAATAAACATTTCTGACATACAAAAACAAAACCCCAAAAAATTAGTGACCAATATTGCCACCTTTCTTTATGATGACACTCAGCAGCCTCCATCCATAGATTGTGTCAGTTGCTTGATCTGTTTACGATCAACATTGTGTGCAGCAGCCACCAAAGCCTCCCAGACACTGTTCCCAGAGGTGTACTGTTTTCCCTCCCTGTTGATCTCACATTTTAGGAGGGACCACAGGTTCTCTATGGGGTTTAGATCAGGTGAACAAGGGGTCATGTCATTATTTTTTCTTCTTTTAGACCTTTACTGGCCAGCCACGCTGTGGAGTAGTTGGATGCATGTGATGGAGCATTGTCCTGCATGAAAATCATGTTTTTCTTGAATGATACCAACTTCTTCCTGTACCACTGCTTGAAGAAGTTGTCTTCCAGAAACTGGCAGTAGGTCCGGGAGTTGAGCTTCACTCCATCCTCAACCCGAAAAGGTCCCACAAGTTCATCTTTGATGATACCAGCCCATACCAGTACCCCACCTCCACTTTGCTGGCGTCTGAGTCGGAGTGGAGCTCTCTATCCTTTACTGATCCAGCCTCTGGCCATCCAGAGTCACTCTCATTTCATCAGTCCATAAAACCTTTGAAAAATCAGTCTCCAGATATTTCTTGGCCCAGTCTTGACGTTTTATCTTATGTTTCTTGTTCACAGGTGGTCGTTTTTCAGCCTTTCTTACCTTGGCCATGTCCCTGAGTATAGCACACCTTGTGCTTTTTGATACTCCAGTAACGTTGCAACTCTGAAATATGGCAAAACTGGTGGCAAATGGCATCTTGGCAGCTTCATGCTTGATTTTCCTCAATTAATGGGCAGTTATTTTTTGCCCAACACGCTTCTTGCGACCCTGTTGGATATTTGCCATGAAACGCTTGATTGTTCAGTGATCACGCTTCAAAAGTTTGGCAATTTCAAGACTGCTGCACCCCTCTGCAAGACATCTCACAATTTTGGACTTTTCAGAGCCCGTCAAATCTCTCTTCTGACCCATTTTGCCTAAGGAAAGGCATTTGCCTAATAATTAAGCACACCTTATATAGGGTGTTGATGCCATTACAGCACACCCCTCCTCATTACAGAGATGCACATCACCTGATTTACTTAATTGGTAGTTGGCTCTCAAGCCTATACAGCTTGGAGTAGGACAACATGTATAAAAAGTATCATGTGATCAAAATACTCATTTGCCTAATAATTCTGCACACAGTGTAGATGTTTTTCTGTAACTCATGGATCTCTGTCCTTTAGTTTATATTACAATGTAAGAGCCCTTGACAAGTGGAAACAAAACACCTTTTTAAAAATTAACTTGTATATTTTGCATTTTGATCATTATTTTATAATAATTGTCCAACTGTGAGTTTATTCTTTACCTTTTATGCATAATAAAAAGATCAAGTTTAATTATTGTCTCGCTCAATATTTGTTCATGCAGTTTTCTGGCACTACCAGCATTGGAGCTTAGTAGATGTTACATGCGGCCAAGGACAAGCACTGAGTTAATAGCAGGTACTGATTAAACGATTGCGAGTCCATGGTAAAAGCCGAGCTTTCCTGGTTTAATCATTAGTCAGTATGATCAAAGTGATTTAATTTCAAGTGTATTTAAGGAATATCATATGTAGAAAAAAACAAAGACTTTATTAGACTTGTGAATGGTGATTCATGGTGCTGTATTTGTGACATAGCCATATCAACAGTTAGGTACCTTTACACACCCCTACCGAAAGGTAGAAACCACCGGGTGTCGCACGTGCACGCACGCGTTTCAACGGTTGCTAACGGTACCTGATACCGCAATTACACGCCGCTACAAGGTGCTACACAGTAGGTTTTTTCAATCCCTGGAAGTACCGACGGGTGCCGCAGGTTACCTTCTTTGGAGCACCTTCCCTCATTTACACGCCGCTACAACAAGGGAATATGGGCGTACATATTGTACGCCGTAACTACATAGGCGTGACAGAGTTGTGTATTATGCGACGCTCGTACGGTGATTGGACAATGCAATAACATCATGATTGGCCAGCCAACGCAGGGAGGCTGGCTAATACATGACGCTGTAGCAAATGTGTAGTGTGACTGGTCAGATCGTTAAATATGCCGCCCTGTGCAGGGACAGCCAATGGGTACACAGTAGCCCCCACCAATGATAGCTGATGGGGCGTGGTATACATGACGCTGTAGCACACCCCAGGTAACTCAAATACCGTACCTGTGTCCCAATTACACGCCGCTACCATAGGGTTTATACCTGCTTGTTTTTGAGCAAGGCTGAAAGACAGGTATCCAAAGAGACAGGAAGGTGCTACCTGAATTACACGCCGCAACCTCGAGGTGTTTTGAAGGTAAAAGGTACAATTGTCTCCGACACCCGGTGGTTTCTACCTTTCGATAGCGGCGTGTAAAGGTACCATAAATGAGATCGGAATTCTCCATTTACATTTTAACATTCAGTTGTGACTTTTGTCTAATTATTGACCTGATTGTATGGTTATTTGTGTTGGAATTGGTTACAAATTGCCAAAGATGTTTACATTTTGGAGATTACACGACTCATACTGGTTGATTCTGAATGCTAGTCTTGTTAAGGGCCCGTTACACGCTACGATATTGTTAACAATATCGTTGGTATGTCACGATTTTTGGGGCGGAGCAACGACGTCATAACAATGTCGTTGCGTGTGACACGTTGAGACGACCAGCGATAAGTCGGCTGATCGTTGATCGCAGGTTTATGAACTGGACCATAAATCAGTCGCTGATCGTCCGTTCAACCTGCAGCGTCTTTGTGTGTGTGACACCTTGATAACAATGTTGTTAACGACTTCGCCTATTCAGAACCGGAAGACGTAGGCAACCAAATGACTGAAAGTATCGTTCACTTGTCGCGGAATTGTTGCTGCGTCGTTCTCGATATCAGTACGTGTGACACCTCACTAGTGATCATTGAATATCGTTCTAGCGATGTAGGTCAAGTCGGATCGTTGGACGGTTTGCCGACACATTGAAGAGTGTAACCCAGGCTTTAGTAGATTTTACAGGTACAGTATCTAAATAAGGTTATTGAACAAGGAAAGTGGTAGAACAAATTTTGAAAAGTAGCTTGAGAGGACAACTTTAGCTTTCCATACACATTAGCTAGCAATGTAAGGTACTGTATATGGGCACCTTTTGTGTTTGGCTGACCGCGATCTCTCCCCAATTCTTTCATGCATATGCAAACTCAAAAATCAAATTACCACACCATGAAAAGCACAAGTGCAACAGGATGGGAACTAATAACTCAGTGACCATATAGAAATACGGTAGTTAAAAAAAAAAAGGAAGAAATATATATGCAACCTCAGTTTGCAGAAAGGGGATGTGATGTTTATGCATAGCTACAAGCAAAAAAGGCTTTTTCAGACAGACTAGGAACAAGCTGCTCTGTTAGGCAGAACCCCGATAAACACTGACACCTTTTATCCCCTCTACAGGGATCTGAATTTACAGCAATGTCCAGGAGATTGCTCCCTATGGAACGGACTGCAGTGCAGAAACAGAGAAGTCACCAAGCAGGGTCAAAGCCGGGAGTTCAGCAAAAGTGTAGTCAGGGTGCCGGGTCAAAATCAAAATGGCAGCAAGGTTCAACATCGTAAGGCGGGAAAGGTGTCTAAAAAAACAGGTCGAGGTAACACAGGAAAATATTATACAAGACAGGAGATTAGTCAGGGGAATCAAAAGCTATTTCTTGCAGCCTCCAGTAAGAAGCTGAAGGTATTGGAAGGGAGTGGTGGTTTACAATAGGCTGATGCTTGGGAGTAAATGACTTTAGCTGGACAGTATACCACACCTCCACTCTATCAGACTGTGAAGCACTGTTGGTCCCAGACACTCTAACCTTAGAGGATGGGCGGAGTCTGCATTCTTAAGCGTTTCTGGCACAGATGTCTACTCTATCACAATCAATACCAACATAGTGAATACGGCGGTGCCTGGTGACAGAAGCAGATGTTGCAGGAGCAGGCACTGGTGGGGATGGGACAGCGGAGTAATGTCTCAGTCACACCGGCCAATGTCAGGACGCCAATGATTGGCTTTCAACTATATTTAAAAGGGTTGTCCACTACTTGGACAAACACTTTTTATGTACTATATTCATCCTAGTAAAAAAGAAAAAAACTTCTATTCCCCTCGCGTACTTCAGTCATGTCATTGTTGTCTTATATCAGATGAGTGTTGGAGCCAAACAGCGGCCGCTAATGGACTGCTTCGCTCACATTTCCCTAGAATGAAACAACTGCGGCAAGTGTCAGCGCTGCAGCCCATAAGCGGCCACTGATTAGTTGCAGCACTCATCTGATATAACACAGCACCAACATCGCTGAAACAGCGTCGGTATGGGAGGCGAGTATAGGGTTTTTGTCTTGTACTTGGGACTACAGCATTTAAGATGGGGCTGTCTAAGTAGTGGATGCCACCTTTAAGTTGCTTGATGTTCATTTATGGGACTGCTTACACAGTCACATGTGCAATGATGGGGCTAGAATAATCATTAATACAATCTGTTTTGTTCACTTTTGCAGTATATGTTATTGGCAGTATACACAGGATAACATGCTGCTGATAACAATGATTATTCTACATACGAAAGAATGATATCAGTCAACAAATGAGTACTGTTTGATTGTCGAGTGTTCGCCTTCGCCAGCATGTTTATAGGGGCAGATAATGGAGAACGAGTGTTCTTATTAATGTTAATTTGCTGATTTGCAGCTTATGTAAAAGGTCCATAAGTGAATGACAGATACCTCTGAGACTGGCTTATTTCCTGGCAGAACAAGAGTACAAGGCGTTGTAATTCAACATGCCTGGTCCTTCTCTCCAATGACGATGAGGCATTATTTATGAAAAGTTTCTAACTTTTAGACAGTGTATACTTAGAGGGGCTGTACACTACTTGGACAACCCTTCTCATTCCCCATATTCACTGCCATAAAAATAAAAAATCCAATATTCTCCTCCAGTGCAGGTGCGGTTCCAGCGATGCGGGACCTTGCTTCCCAGGGCCCATGTGAAGTTGTTTTGACACGTGAGCAACCAATCAGCATCAGCTTCCTTCTTCCCACCTTCGGACACAGCAGTTCTCAACAGGAAGTGAGTGACAGCTGCAGCTCTTAGGCCAGCTTCACACTTGCGCTCCCCACTGATACGTATTGCGGTGGGGAAGCGCAAGATGAGCCCAGACACCGCGCGTCGAAATGTTTATCATGGGGACATATGGTAATGCGCTCAACTGCGCATTGCCGTGCACACCCGTTCACTTCCCTGTGTGATTTCTATGCATGTGGATGCTTGCGTAGGAATCACACATTCTTGTCCGCACCCTGAATGTGACAAATTAAGAGTATTGAGAGAGTTGACAAACCGACTAGAGGTGGTGACTGGTTAAAAGAACTTCTATTAGATATTGGAGTTTATTGTGCAGTTTCTCGCAGGTTTAAATTATCAGAACGATTATCTGTATTTCTATTGATTATTTTGTGATTTTCTTTCCTTTTTCCACTCCCCTCCTTTTTTTTCCTTTGTATGTTACATATTTTTCTTTACTATATGAGAACACATTAATATTCACATGCATATTCAATGAAGGAGTCAGTGTCATGTTGTGTGTGATTTCCAGGATATGCAGTATATATATCACTAGCTGTAGTACCCAGCTACACCCGGGTTAATAAATAACTGATGTTAGCTATAACAAAATATAATTTGAATATGTCATATTAATGACCTGTAGGAAAATAGAAGCTGAGCTGTGATTGATTGCTATAGGCAGCCTAATAAATCTCCAGCCAACAGTAAACCCTCCCCCCGGCCGGGCAGTATATGTTACCTCACACATACACATAATAGACAGCTCATGTGACTGACATCTGCCTTAATTCTCTATATGGCACATGTGTTGCACATTGGCTGTTTTTAATCAGATGTTTATATTTGGAAATTAAAGATAGCACACGTATGAGGCGAGTTGTGTGAGGTGATTTGTGCACATCTGTGTCTGTCTATTTGGTGTGTGTGTCCCTGGGGTGTATGTATGTGTGTGTCCCTGTGGGGTGAGTGCATGTGTCCCTATAGGGTGTGTATGTCCCTGTGGGGGGGGAAGAGGGCTGTGTGGTGTGTGTTTCTGTTGTGTGTGTCTCTTTGTGGTGTGTGTGTGTCCCTGTGGGGTGAGTGCATGTGTCCCTATAGGGTGTGTATGGGTGTGTGTCCCTGTGGGGGGGGTCTGGGTGGTGTGTGTGTATCTGTGTTGTGTGTGTCTCTTTGTGGTGTGTGTGTGTGTGTATGTGTGTCCCTGTGGGGTGAGTGCATGTGTCCCTATAAGGTGTGTATGTGTGTGTGTCCCTGTGGGGGGGTCTGTGTGGGGTGTGTGTGTGTCTCTGTGTTGTTTGTCTCTCTTCGTGGTGTGTGTGTGTCCCTGTGGGGTGAGTGCATGTGTCCCTATAGGGTGTGTATGTGTGCGTGTCCCTGTGGGGGGGTCTGTGTGGTGTGTGTGTGTCTCTTTGTGGTGTGTGTGTGTCTGTGGGGTGAGTACACGTGTCCCTATAGGGTGGGTATGTGTGTGTGTCCTTGTTGGGGGGGTCTGTGTGGTGTGTGTGTGTCTGTGTTGGGTGTGTCTGTGTTGTGTGTGTGTCCCTGTGGGGTGAGTGCATGTGTCGCTATAGGGTGTGTGTGTGTCCTCGTGGGTGTGTGTGTGTGTGTGTCTGTGTTGTGTGTGTCTCTTTGTGGTGTGTGTGTGTTTGTTCGGGTGCGTGGTGAGTATCCAATATTGGGGCTGCACCTTAGCGACTATACACTTGCTGTTACTCTTTGTGGGCGTGTGGTGTGTATACATGTCCCCGTGCGTGGTGAATATCTCATGTTAGGGCCCCACCTTAGTGACTATATGCTGGTATGTGCTGTTAGTCTTTGGTGCTATCATTAAGCCCCTCTCATTCACAACTGTCAACTGGTAACTGTCACTTCTTCCCCATTATGTAGATAGGGGCAAAATTGTTTGGTGAATTGGATTGTGCGGGGTTAAAATTTCGCCTCACAACATAGCCTATGACGCTCCCGGGGTCCTGACGTGTGATTGTGCAAAATTTTGTGGCTATAGCTGACAGCTGTCGATTTTCCTCAACACTTTTCCATTCACTTTTTCCCCATTATGTAGATAGGGGCAAAATAGTTTGGTGAACTGGAACGCACGGGGTTAAAATTTCACCTCACAATATAGCCTATGACGCTCTCGGGTCCAGACGTGTGACTGTGCAAAATTTTGTGCCTGTAGTTGCGACGGTGTAGATGCCAATCCCGGACATACATACATACATACACACATACATATATACACACATACATATATACGCACACACATTCAGCTTTATATATTAGATATGTGCTATGCCTATGAGTAAGGACATTGATCCGAAACATGAAAGCCTGGGGCTACACTGCCTTTGAATATCTCTTTTTTAACCCCTTTTATGAAATGTTGAATAAAGTCTGACATTTTTCATTTTTATTTGGTGCTGGATCATCCGTTCATCTCAGTCTTAAAATGCGCCAGTTTAAAAAAGTGGTTCTTTCTCTGTGATAACACTTTCTAATCTTAAGACTCTTTAGTCTATGTTTGTAGATCACCCACGCCAGGGTATTGGGATACTCGGAACCGGGATTTCAGTTCTCTTTGGGGGATGTTATGGTGGTTTACTCGGTTCCGTGGCCCCGGTGGACCCAATCAAAAAGGGGGAAAAAAGTATGTTTTTAAAAGGGATAATTATTATCGTGACGCCACCTGGGGGTTGTGGCTATTGATGGCTGCCGCTGCAATACAATTCCTCTGGGGTTGGTGATAATGCAGCTAAGTTGGAAAGTCCTCCACGGGTAGGGCTAACCTCAGGGCAGCAGATGTTACATTGATGAGTTGGTATTGATGTTACAGCGCAGGGCTGATGGCGCAGCAATAAAGTTCACAAACACAGCGAGGTGCAGTCTCAAGCTCTTTACTCACAGTTCTGTTGGCCAGGTTACAATAATCGTCACCATTGTGACAGCCCTAAGTTCTTGGAGGAGGGGATCCAGCTAACTCCCGGGTAGCTTGGTGGCACTTAACTGGAACCCTCTCCACTGTCCTCTCTCAATCGTCTCTTTCTGTGCTGGCTTCGCCCTCCTGCACTGTACCTCACACACAGAGCCCCAAGCCAGGGACCTTGGGTTTTGTCGGGCAACTTCCCCCTCTGTCCCCTAGACCCTACATGGCCACCTTTTCAGCAGGTGTGTGCGGATTAAAACACATCCATAGGTGTGTCTCTAATTAACTCAGATGTTGCCAATAAACCTCAGAAGCTAGCTTTCAAACACATGACATCATCATATGGGCTGTCCCAAATTGTTTAAAGTCACAGTAATCTTACATGAACAAAAAGTGGGTGGAGTCTGCAATAAAAGTAATTCTCACTTTATTTGTCCAAAATATTAAAATATATGAAAGGCCATGATAGCCGAGATGAGATTACATCTCCATTAGCATTGACTTTCATATATTTTAATGTGTGCTCCCTGAGGAAGGAGACGGGTCTGACTCCGAAACGTGTCAGATGCAATAAAAGCCACTTGCTACCAACAAATCCTTGGCCGTGTCCTCTATCAGTAGCCCGGATCTGTTGAACACAATCCTAAATCCTCTTTTCTACTACGGTTTCCGTTGATGTGTGGACCCTACAGTAGCCATGTTTACGTGCATGCCGGTTGTGTGCTACACAACCCGTCCAGGTGAGCAATGTTTACTTATCACTTGTGTTTCTCATTGAGATAAGACCCTTTTGCGCTCTCTTTCCTTTCAGTTCTACGTTATTGCTTTCGCAAGAAAGGTTGACATGTTGTGGATTTGAAACTCGCTACATACGTCAGTTTATGCCGCGTAAAGAAAAAAAAAAAGCACGGTGGGCGGAGATACTCTGCTGAGACTGTAAGACGCTGCAGTTTTTTGCTCAGTGAAAATATGGTTAAAAACTCACCAAAAAATTCATTGTGGGAATATAACTCCTTAAACATATGTCGGATCCTAAATGGAGGTTCAACTGCAGTAAGTAAATTAAGTTATTTTTTCCCTGCAGCCGCTGGCTTCTTCTCAACAGGACTATGATCAGTTGGTTCTCACTCACCGCTCTTACCCTGCACCCTGAGTGACATCCTGCTCAACACACACATCACACACATGTGGAGCCCACTGGGACAGGGTGCACGGCACCGGACCGGGGTATCACGGGGGTTTTCACGGCGGTCTTGGTCTGGACCGTGTCCCGAGCCCACAATTAAAGGGGTTATTTACAAGGATAGTCGTGACGCCACCTACGGGTTGTGGTCAATGGGGACCACTGCTGTTGCTTGCTTCTGCCAGGAGGATGGATGGGGCTGCAGCCGGATGGATGAGCCCGTCGTAGGTCGGGCTGCTCCTGACAGGGTATATTACAGTTCAACATGCAAGGAAGCAAACACTGGAGACTCTGGCAGGGTTCCCTGGGTTTTACTTAAGTTCTTCACAACTTTTCAGTACAGTTCACAAAGCTGTTTCAGTTTTCCACAAGTTAGCTCCACACTTTCAGTTAGCTCTACTGCAGCCAGGTTTCTGCCTTAAGACCCTTCTCCTGCTTGATTCCTTTCAGGCCTTCCTAAACTTCTCTTCTCCATGTGTGCTGTATGGTAGGTCGCTCAGGTCCTTGTCAGCTTAACCCTGTGTACGGGTATGTCTAAGCTCTGGAGCCCTATGTGCAACTGTACTTCCTGCACTTGTGGTAGGATCTCTGAAATGGAATCAGAGTTCCCCGCCGAAATGTCTGTGATCCGGCTTGTAGCTGCGGTCACCTCAGAGCCGACTCTCTGGTCCCGGCCTAGCCTTCCAGTGTAGCTCTATTTGAAGGACCCACCAGGCTCCTTCCTAACCGTGTGACTACGGCGTACATAGGGGATCCTTTCCTTTCAGTCGTTCTCTGTCACTGCTGCCGTTTTCCTCCGGATCCAGATGCACTGGTCCGGTGTCAGTTCTCCTCAGTCTTTACTGCTCAGCACCGTCTGGCCTACTCGGTCTTTGCTGTTCGGCACCCACTGGCCTACTAACTACTACTTCCTGGTTTTCCCCTTATGTACCCGGTCCATCACCTTGACTACGTCCCACCCACTGTGACTGGCCCTACCACCCCTTGCCCGCCTAGAGTCCTGGGCT
The DNA here is from genome assembly GCA_033576535.1 of Allobates femoralis. Taxonomy (NCBI): domain Eukaryota; kingdom Metazoa; phylum Chordata; class Amphibia; order Anura; family Aromobatidae; genus Allobates; species Allobates femoralis. The sequence continues at coordinate 48,490,398 of JARQOC010000011.1, forward strand.
TCGGGTTGGGTCTTGTGTCTGTGGGTGTGTTTATGAAGGTGTTTGTAGAAAACTGTCTCCAACTTCTGGCTGCAGTTCTTACCTGTGGCCACCCTGGTCGCAGGGGCGCCACACACACATGCAGCAGAAACGGCTGTCAATCGAGGTGCAGGGGCAGGATTACAACACGATCACTGTATATTGAGCACTGACTGTTCCAGGCACTGCCCTGATGACTGATGATTAAAAGTGAGCAGCTGCAGGGAGAACATAACCAAACTTCCAATGAGGATACCACATATGTATACAATGGTAATATATGTGCATATAATCTGTATCGCAGAAGTTAAATATCTTTAAATACCTGATAGGACCCTTTTCTAGCAGAAAAGTCTCTGCTGCAGTTGATGTCGGTGTGACCACTGGACTCACCTTGTTCGACGTGGCTTCAAATCTCCTGCAGCAAATGTTTATCCATAGAGATAAATGTATAATTATTACCGCATACATCTCTGCAACTGTATGATGGTTTCTAGGTTGGAGGTTATGGCACAATATATAGTAAAAGGATGGGATTTATGGGTATAGTTTCTAGCCTCATATCAATGTCTGCAAATAATTAGCTTGGTTAACCGGCTTTTCATTCTTTCCTCATAAGACATTTTATGCAATTTGATATTGACAGACTGATAAGAAACCACATCATTGTTGAACTGGCGCCAGGTCTCGTTCAGTTACAGTGATATAATGTATATTTACTGTGCACTTGGTAAAGATATATGATAAAGTGGGGATAACATTAGTCAACCCTAAAGTAAAGAAACAAGAAGGCGTATAAGGGCGGATCAACTCTTATTATATCACCTCCTCTCCTTAGAACTTATTTCTATCATAATTGTGTAAACCTGTGAAGGTTAGACAATATCCACGATAATTAGGGACGTAGCTATAGGGAAAGATGGATAGGGGCATAGATACAATTCGTGCAACCTGTGCAGTCGAGTAAGTAAAGTGGGTTTTGACACAGACACATTATTTATTTTTTATTTTAATGCCCTTCAGCTTGGTCTCAGGCCAGGCTACTTAATGGATGAATGCTCTGTAAGAAGATCGATCTTGTGCAGCCTAGATAGGTCCACCAGGGTCTTCTCCGCCGTTGTCTTGATTGTATCAAGCAATTGGGTTGCTGGTCTTCCTCTTCACCTTGTTCGTTCTATTCCTCTGACCATAATATCCTTCTCCAGTGATTGCTCTCTATGTATGATGTGTTCAAAGAAGACGATATAGCAACAAGACATAAGAAGAATCAGTGACTTCAAAATGTGGTGCTGGAGAAGGATGTTATCAGTACCATGGATGACAAGAAGAACAAATAAATCCATTTTGGAACAAATCAAGCCAGACATGTGGCTGCACTAAATCTCTGGCTGCATTACCCTCCCGGCTGCTTCTCACCTGTGGCTGCATCTTATCTCACCCGTGGCTGCACTGCATCCCTGGCTGCTTCTCACCCGTGGCTGCACTACATCTCTGGCTGCATTACCCTCCTGGCTGCTTCTCACCCATGGCTGCACCTCATCTCACCCGTGGCTGCACTGCATCCTTGGCTGCATCTCATCTCACCCGTGGCTGCATCTCATCTCACCCGTGGCTGCATCTCACCTCACTCGTGGCTGCATCTCACCTCACCCGTGGCTGCATCTCATCTCATCTCATCTCATCTCATCTCACCCGTGGCTGCATCTCATCTCATCTCACCCGTGGCTGCATCTCATCTCATCTCACCCGTGGCTGCATCTCACCTCACCCGTGGCTGCATCTCACCTCACCCGTGGCTGCATCTCATCTCATCTCATCTCACCCGTGACTGCATCTCATCTCACCCGTGGCTGCATCTCATCTCATCTCACCCGTGGCTGCATCTCATCTCACCCGTGGCTGCATCTCATCTCATCTCACCCGTGGCAGCATCTCATCCGTGGCTGCATCTCATCTCATCCGTGGCTGCATCTCATCTCATCCGTGGCTGCATCTCATCTCATCCGTGGCTGCATCTCATCTCATCCGTGGCTGCATCTCATCTCACCCGTGGCTGCATCTCATCTCACCGTGGCTGCATCTCATCTCACCCGTGGCTGCACCTGCATCTTCATCTCACCAGTGACCCTATCTTCATCTCATCCTGTCCTGCATCTCATCCTGTGCCGCATCCTATTCCACCTGTGACTGCATCTCATCCCATCAACGACTGCATCCCACCCCTGTTACATCTCATCCCCGGCTGCCTCTCGCCTCTGGCTGCTTCCTCCCCTGGCTGTATCCCACCCCCTTATCCCCGAACTGTATCTCCTCCCCGGACTAAACCTCATCACCTGGCCGCACCCCAACCACGGCCGACCACCCATCACCTGGAACTCACCCCTACCACACCAGATCCCCGGCTACCTCTGCCCTCACCCACCTCTCCTCCCCTACTCACCCCACCATGTTCTTACTTCTTCTCACCTTCACCCCCATCCTTCTCCACTTCCTACTACCCCCACCCATCCCCCTACTGAGCAAAGAAATCCTACTCTCATCCTCCATCCTTCCTACCCACCTCACCCAATGCTCCACACTATTTCCCCACTTTCAACCCACCATCTCTAGGCTTACACGCCCACCACGCAAGCTCCCCTGCTCCTACCTCCTAACCCTCTCCCTGCTCCTCCTACTCTCCGGTGACATTTCCCCTAATCCTGGCCCACCCCACCATACCATCTCACTCCCCTCCACCCCACTCCAACGACCCACCACCAACCCCCGTATCCTCTTAACCTCCGTCCCATTCCCCCCACCCCTGCCTCCCCTGTCCCCTTACCCGGCGCACTCTGGAACGCCCGCTCGGTCCGTAACAAACTTACACTTATCCTTGACCTCTTCATCTCCAGAAAACTCTCCTTCCTTGGCCTCACAGAGACCTGGCTTAACCCCTCTTACATAACCTCTCCGGCTGCCCTCTCCTATGGTGGATTCACGCTCTCCCATACTCCCCGCCCCACCAACACCCGCGGCGGAGGCGTTGGCCTACTTCTGGCCAATGACTCTTCCTTCTCCCCACTTACACCACCCCCCTCCCCTCCTTCGAGGCACATGCTGTTCGCATCTACGCCCCCTGCAACCTCCAACAGGCCGTTGTCTACCGCCCCCCTGGATCATCCTCTACCTTCTTTGACCACTTCACAACCTGGCTCCTCCACCTCCTCTCCTCCGACATCCCCACCATCGTCATGGGTGACTTCAATATCCCCATCGACACCCCCAAAGCCGCTGCCTCCAGACTCCTATCCCTCACCTCCTCCTTCGGCCTCTCCCAATGGATCTCCTCCGCCACACACACTGGCGGCCACACACTTGACCTAGTCTTCACCCGCCTCTGCTCCCTCATCGACCTCACACACTCAACCATCACCCACTCCGACCATAACCTACTGACATTCTCATCCCTCTCCCCCCCTACCACGCTACCCCCTCCCCGGACACTCCCCCACCCCCGCAGAAACCTTAGGCTCATAGACTTCCATTCACTCTCAGAATCCCTCCTCCCCCTCTCTGACTTGGCCTCTTCCCAAGACGCTGACTCTGCCGCCTCCCTTTACAACTCCACTCTCACCACAGCCCTCGACCAGGCTACTCCCCTCATATTTAACACAACACGAGTACAACGACAACCCTGGCTCACGACCCTCACCAAAAAACTCAGACGGACGACTAGGGCAGCCGAGCGGAAATGGAAGAAATCCCACTCCGCAGAGCACTTTGCCCTATACAAGCGTTCCCTCAATACCTTCAAGACTGCCCTTGACTCCGCAAAACAAGCCTACTTCTCCTCCCTAATTACTGCTCTGTCTCACAACCCCAAACAACTCTTCAAAACCTTCAACTCCTTACTTCGTCCCCCTGCACTCTCTCCCTCACCCCTCATCTCTGCCGACGACTTCGCCAGCTTCTTCAAAGACAAAATTGACAAACTCAGACAAAGCTTCGACCCACACTCCCCTCGCCCCATCCCACCTCCAGCCCACCCCCCCTCACCAAAACGCAGTTTCACCCCCGTGACAGAGGACCACCTCTCCTCCCTTCTAGCACGACCACACCTCACCACATGTGCCCTTGATCCACTCCCCTCCCACCTCATCCCTAACCTCACTTCAGTCCTCATCCCTGCTCTAACACACCTCTTCAACATTTCACTCAAATCCGGCACATTCCCCTCACACTTCAAACATGCCCTAATCACGCCCATCCTAAAAAAACCATCCCTTGACCCCACAACAGTCTCCAACTATCGCCTCATATCTCTCCTCCCCTTTGCCTCCAAACTTCTTGAACAACACGTCTATTCCGAACTGTCCTCCCACCTCTCTTCCTGTACTCTCTTTGATCGCCTACAATCCAGCTTCCGACCTCAACACTCCACCGAAACAGCCCTAACCAAAGTCACAAACGACCTTTTGATCGCCAAGAGCAAACGACACTATTCCGTCCTCATCCTCCTCGACCTCTCCGCTACCTTCGACACTGTTGACCACTCCCTCTTACTCCAAATTCTTGAGTCTCTTGGCATTACTGACCTCGCCCTCTCCTGGATCTCCTCCTACCTAACGGACAGGACCTTCAGCGTCACCCACTCTCACACCTCCTCCTCGCCCCACCCCCTCTCTGTAGGTGTTCCCCAAGGCTTGGTCCTGGGACCTCTACTCTTCTCCATTTATACCCTCGGCCTAGGCAATCTCATCGAGTCACATGGACTCCAATACCACCTCTACGCTGACGATACCCAACTCTATCTGTCTGGCCCTGAGATCTCCTCCCTTTTATCCAAAATCCCTCCATGCCTATCCGCCATTGCCTCCTTCATTTCTACTCGCTTCTTAAAACTCAACATGGACAAGACCGAATTTATCGTCTTTCCCCCGAACAACCCCGCCCCGCTCCCTGACCTATCTATCACCGTCAATGACTGCACACTCTTAACCCTCCCCCACACCAAGTGCCTCGGGGTAATCCTCGACTCCTCCCTCTCCTTTAAACCCCACATCCAAGCCCTAGCCACCTCCTGCCGACTCCAACTAAAAAACATTGCCCGTATCTGCTCCTTCCTTGACCACAACACGCCCTCGTCATCTCCCGCCTGGACTACTGCAACCTCCTGTTCACTGGTCTCCCTGCCACCTCCCTCGCACCTCTCCGCACCATCCTCAACTCTGCTGCCCGACTCATCCACCTGTCTCCCCGTTACTCCCCCGCCTCCCCCTCCACCGAGCCCTCCACTGGCTCCCCATCCCCCAGCGATCTCGCTTCAAAACCCTAACCCTGACCTACAAGGCCATACACAACCTGTCCCCTCCCTACATCTCCGACCTAGTCTCCCGCTACCTCCCCTCACGCAACCTGCGCTCCTCTCAGGAACTCCTTTTCTCAACCCCCCACATTTCCACTTCCCACAACCGCACACAAGACTTTTCTCGTGCTTCCAGCAGACTCTGGAACTCCCTCCCTCTACACATCAGACACTCCCCTACCCTGGGAACCTTCAAGAAAAACCTGAAGACCCACCTCTTCCTACAAGCCTACAACACACACTGAGACCCAATTCACTGCACCACCTCACCTCTCCCCCTCCTACTGTCTCCCTCCCCACCCCCTCTAGACTGTGAGCCCTCGCGGACAGGATCCCTGGCCCTATTGTACCTGTACGATTGTTTTATCGATTTGTCGTCATTTTTCGACCACTTGTCTTTGTCTACCCTCTAACTTGTACAGCGCCATGTATCCTAATGGCGCTATATAAATACCTAATAATAATAATAATAATAATGACATGTCACCTGAAGCAAGGATCACCAAGCTATGATTTGCCTACGTTAAATACTTTGGCCACAGCCACATTATTGGACTGCAAATGCTGTTCTTACCCAGGGGCCCTCTTCTGTCTGCATATGCCACTAGGGGTGGGGTGGACTAAGATAGCAGTTTCATCCCAAGTCTTAAATGGACCCACAAAGGAAACACCAGGATTCTAAAATCACACGTATTATGTGGGGAGTCTTGTATAGATATTACATCGACACTCAGGAGTTTAAAATTGATTCATTCTAATCAAGCAAATCACAGACTAAGTGACTTTCAAGGGACAATTATAGCATTAATTCACATTTTAGTGTGTTGCGCCACCAGTGCCCCAGCACTCCTTGTGTAAGGGACCCCAACATACTCACCATACTGGCTTACTGCTGATGTCCACCCCACCTGTCTCTGCACACTCATGAAGCCCATGCATGCACAGCAGGGCTCTCGTGAACGTGCTTAGGGTGCGAATGTGCTACATCTACCAGTCTAAAAGGGCCAGCGTGACCTAATCCAGAGTATTTCAGGCATCCTCCTCTATTGGAAGATGCCTGTTCAGCGTGTCTAATAAGTTGCCTTGGCTGTA
>JARQOC010000011.1:48501851-48509475 GCA_033576535.1 Allobates femoralis
CAGAGTGAGCGGCAGAGTGAAGCGGCCGGAAGTAACATTACAGCAGAGACCGCGGTGGCCCCATGCACTTGACTGCTGACAGAATGCCTGTGTCTGTGAGTGCCTGTGTCTGTGAGTGCCTGTGTCTGTGAGTGCCTGAGAATGTCTGAGTGCCTGAGAATGTCTGAGTGCCTGAGAGTGTCTGTGAGTGCCTGGGTCTGTGAGTGCATGGGTCTGTGAGTGCCTGAGAATGTCTGAGTGCCTGAGAGTGTCTGTGAGTGCCTGTGTCTGTGAGTGCCTGTGAGGGTCTGTGAGTGCCTGTGAGGGTCTGTGAGTGCCTGTGAGGGTCTGTGAGTGTGAGGGTCTGTGAGTGTGAGAGCCTGTTAGTGTGAGGGTCTGTGAGTGTGAGGGTCTGTGAGTGTGAGGGTCTGTGACTGTGTTGGTGTCTCGGAGTGTGAGGGTCTGTGAGGGTCTGAGTGAGTGTGAGTTTGTACAGATTTGTGTGATTATAACAAAAGCGATAGAGCACAGGAGGCACACGTTTAATTACTTTGTACAATTACATTTTAAAATCACCTGATTACACGCATCATCGCCGATATAGCTAAAGCAATCAAAAAGCAGATCGCTTAAGCTATATCGTGCATTATATTGATGCGTGTGACGGCCGCCTTAGTCGTACAATTAATTTGTCCCTACGATATATTTTTTTTCTATGTTTGGCCCAACAACCCAAGAGAGTTTGAGACCCCTGATCTACAGTATCTATCTATGTTATCTATATATGGTATCTATCTATCTATGGCATCTCTCTATCTATGGTTTCTATCTATCTATCTATCTATCTACGATAACTATCCATCGATAAACGGTATCTATCTATCTACAGTATATATCTATGGTATATATCTATATAAGGTATCTATCTATCTATAGTATCTATCTATGATATGTATCTATCTATCGATCTAAGGTATCTATCTATCTATCAACGGTATCTATCTATCTATCTATCTATCTATCTATCTATCTAAGGTATCTATCTATCTACGGTATCTATCAACGTTATCTATCTATCTACGGTATCTATCTACAGTATCTATCTACGGTATCTATCTATCTATCTATCTATCTATCTATCTATCTATGTATGGTATCTATGTATGGTATCTATCAATGGTATCTATCTATGCTATCTATCTATGGTATCTATCTATCTATCTATCTATCTCTAATTTTTTTTAAAACTAATTTAAAGGCCATTTTTCGTAAGGCACCTTTGACATTTCTGCATCTGTGCACTTACCTCCGTTTTCTTGCCTGCGCTAGCGCAAAAAGCAAGCGGAGTTACTTTTCATCCAAACGCAGGGGTGCACAGACCCACCAATGTGAAAGGGCCCTCTATTAATCTTTTTTGTGAACACATCACATTTCCATACATTCTCACGTTACAAAAACACATGCGATTTGGCTAAGCCAAGCGGATAGCATCGTTACTCTGTTCGGTGTGTTAAAGTGGACAACAGGCAGCATGCTGTGTGAAATGTTTACCACGATAAATATCGGGTAACCATGGTCTGCGTGTGGATGAAGCAAATATGTTCACGCACCTCCACTTCAGTCAAAAATTTAAAGTATGTTGCGTTGGCAAGAGAAATACTTTGAGCGGATGTGTGTGAACCGGGCCTATGTGTCCTTCAAAGCTAAATTATTCACTAATTAAACATTAAAAATCGCTTCATTAATATGGATGCATTACTTTGGTGTGATGTAAGGCCAATTAAATAACATTTGTTAAAAGTGTTTGAATATACTGATTTTTTTATAAATACTTTAGTAAGGGGACCTTAACGTGACGCAACTATCACCAGCGATCGTTATCCACGAAAGGTGCGCATTTACGTTTTTGACGGCTGATAGTGAATGCTGATGACGCATCTAAACGCCGCAATTGAACACTCACCCAAATGGAATGTGGTTAACCGGAAGTTGATACTGATCCTGTGGTATATATCACGTTGAATGCCGTTGCAGCTTTACACACCACAACCACTAAGGCAATGTGGACGTACCTGTGCAGCAAGGCAAGAACATACGCATAACAGATTTCTGTATTCCGTGACACACACACGCTGATTACACCAAGCAAAACCGTCATGATTTGCCAGCCTGCGCAGTAAGGCTGGGTAATACATGATGCCATTACAATTGTGTATTGTGAATACACAGCTCCTCAAATATGGCGCCCTGTGAAGGGACACACAGTACCCCCCACCGATCATCGCTGATGGGGCGCGTTATCCATCACGCAGTGGCACGCCTCTGTGAAATCACTAGGAGACACAGATTCCATCAAGATACACCGTTTACATGCCACAACACGGGCTATTCCCCTTCTGGGTTGCCTCTGATTTTAGAACAATGCTCTGAAAATGCAACCGGGATCAAATTCGAAAATCACGATCAATTTGAACATTTTCACAACGCAATTTCGTAGCATTTTCAAAACAACAGTGATGAAAATACCGATTGCGTTGCAGTTGCTTCAATGAAGATGCGTCATGTAACTTCCCCTTACACTACTCAACAAACATTGAATTTTATAATTTGAATTCAACTCAAGGTTCATGTTTACTCTAATGTATTACATATATCTACTTTGTACTAATTTTTAATTTATTCAACAAACAGATTAACCAACACTATAACTACACCTGTATACTATGGAAAATATCAGTACTATCAGTGATGAAAACGTAAGTGTAATACATGCATTTGAATAATATTTTCTTTTTATAATATATATTTTCGTCTATTTATATACCAATCAATGTTTTAAAGGTGCAAATCCATGACAATTCACAGGCGGAAGGAGAGGAACCAGTGATGCTCAGAATCACACCTACGAGCGATCAATCATTCTTAATAGAATCAAATTACGATATAGTGGCATGCTACTCTGAAGAAAACACAGATAATGATGAAGTGGCTAATGCTCAGGTATAAATTATAATGATATGACTTAAGTTAGCGTTACACACATACATATCTGTGTAGACATTCCTTTCAAATCAATGGTTGCTGTGAAATAATGGACACAATTTTACATTTTGGCGGTGTCACATCACGATTTTTGACCTTACGAGTGTATACGTTTAAAAACGGATACACTCTGATCCTAAATCGGATAGCATGTATTACGATGTGCCTCCGTTCGGATCGGGTGTGTGCCTTTTGCCATCCAATTTTGGCACCATCCGATCAAGTCTAATTTCAGCACGTACACAATAACGCAGCATCCTGGATTTTTGTGACCGAGAATGAAACTGGACAGCCCGGATCCGAGCATATCCAAGCCCCGATCAGATGGAAGCCTATGAACATCAGATCTGAGTTGAACTGGGTTCAAATGTTGGCTCCGTGTCATCCATGCTCCAGCATCCCTGCATCTTTTTCCCCTTCACTTCCCTATCCCACGCTATTGTATGCTGTCCTCCCGCTATTCCAAACTCTTCCCTGTGTTTTTCAATAACCTTTTATCAATTCTATTCACTCAGTTTGTTTTTAAAAGTAAAAATAAAAAATCCATGAGGCTACATTACCTTTCTGCGCCTACAGGGAATATCACCGTCTGTGATGAATTTCCTGTGGTGATGTCAGAGCGCCGCTCAGCTGACGTGTCAGGTGAGCGGCTCGGTGAAATCATCATCACAGGTACTTTAACCACCACAAGGTTCTTGTCGCATGAACCCGTCTTAAGGTAATGTATCCTCAGGGAGGATGTATTTTAAATGTTAAAAATACTGTTGGGGGAGAAGACAGGGGTTAAGATAGAGGAGATGAAGAGCAGAGATAGAAGAGGTACAGGCAGGGAGAGACAGGGACAGGCAGAGAGAACAGGATCCACACGGATACTGCATTTGATCGGATGGCTTTTTAACATCAGATTGCAGTTATCCATGTGGATCCATGCGTGTACGTGGTATCCTCCTTCTAACTCTGATCCCATGGACAGGCAATAAATCTTGATGTGAAACCGGACTTAGTAACCTGCATTAAAATGTAAAAAAGTGTTCCTTTGTTTCAATGCAACAAGTGAATTTAAAAAAATGTAGGAAGAGATATTTCTGAATGTTTAAGGGCTGCTTTAGATGTCGCGATATTGCTATGCAACATCAATAAAAAGTCACGTGGTCCGCTTGTTCCAGTTGATATCGGTTGTGCATTGTGCCGTGTACATGGGCACAGCGACTTGAAAAAAAAAAAAAAAAAATGATATTGCTACAAGATAGTGCAAGCCCTTCCACCATACAATATTGTATATGCGCTGTGGCATGATCGTGCTATGTCACGCCGCAACAACTACTTGGAGAGGAGTTTCCACTATTCACTACAAAGTTCAATGCTTGTTCCCTGTGATGGCTCATAAACAGCTTAAAAAAGTTGCGTACAACATCGTAATTGTGTTGCCTGCCGATAGCTCCATGTGTGACATCTACTATGCTATCTTGGACAAGTCGAAAAAACGTGTGCGCTAAAGTGAAATTGGATGCAGTATCAGATCGTTAATGCGACATTTACAGCTGTCCTTACGGTAACTAACAATTATACAAAACCTCAATACCTTTTTTTTTAATTTTGATTTTGTAATAATGAAGTTTCTTACAGGAAATATTAGAAGAACATATAGTCGGTGTGGAGGATATAGAATTACCAACTGAAAATTCTGCGAGTTCACACGACATTGAAGCTGATGAGGTACACTGTTGTTATGTTCACATGTAAACGTTTATTTTGAATACTGTCGGTCTTGTGACAGCAGGGGTTCGGCTAATTCAGGAATCTGCATTATGCAATAATGCATGTTTTTTGAATTTCATTGCCATTGCACAGGTTTGCTTACATTGCAAAAAAAAGTCTAAAATTTAAAAAAATTTAAAGGAAATTTAAATCTTCTAAATCTTAACTGTTGATGGATATTTAAGGCTTGACTTTCCCACCCCTTATATGAAAGTCAAACTGTAAAAGATCCATTATATTCCCTGTGTAAACCAGTGAGTTTGAAGTACAGTAACAGTTGCAATCAAAACAGTCAAAGCAGTTCAGCAGACACTTACTGTATTCATATAATATTTTGTCATGCGTACAATGATAGTGGCTTTAAATACTCAGACTGGCAAAGTTCACATTGCCATTTTCAGTGCAACACATGGTGTAGCACTCAAAAATATTACTATTTGTACCATATATCGCGTGGTTAACGCCCTGTTTTTCACACATTACAGGTGCTGATAATAACATAAGGTGCCTCCACCCATAACGTCTATTGTAGTCCATCCACTGAAACAAATCTGGCGGTAATTGCAATCACGACAAAAGACGTAGTTAAACATTATTTTTCTAATGCTGCAAAGTCACGGTCAAGAGATTTGTACATGCGGGTGTAAACATGAGCTTCAATGAATTATTCGCAACTGTTCATGACATCACGCACTAGTAAATGTCTACGATCCAACTGGCAAACACTGTCTATAGACATTAAATTTTTTAGGAATAATCTGCTGTTACACCATAGATTTTTTTTTAAAATAATCGATGTAAAGGAAATTGAATTTTATTACAGCCGTCCACATACACTCTCAGACTCAGCCACACGGTTGCAACACTCTATTATGTAAGTGACTAGATGGGAGCACGATTGTAAAGATTCGGGTATTCTAGACTATGGTTATTAGGGTATACGCTGGCTTAGTGGTTAGCAGACTATACAGCGGTTCAGTGGTTAGCGGAGTATACGGAGGCTGAGTGGCTAATAGTCGGATTGAGGGCAGAGTGCAGTGGTCATGGAGACAGTGCAGTGGTCACGGACACAGTGCAGTGGTCAGGGGCAGAGTACAGTGGATGTGCCAGAGTGCAGTGGTCAGGGCCCCGATGCAATTGCATCGGGAGCGCGGTGAGATGTTAAGTGTGTATAGAGGTGGGTCAGTGGGTAGCAGAGTATACAGGGGGCTATGAGGGTTGCAGATTATACAGGCAGCTCTGTGGGTAGCAGAGTATACAGGCGGCTCTGTGGATAGCAGAGTATGATGTTGCGGTAGGCTGTAGGGGTGAGTAGAGGTAGCGGTTGAGGGGTGAGGAGAGGTTAGGCAGGAGGGGTGAGGAGAGATGCGGATGGAGGGGTGAGGAAAGATGAGGCTGGAGCGGCGACATGAGTGTTCGGAACACCTCAGCTCAACTAGGCTGCACATATCAAGGCGGTCGTCTCCCGCCCGTGATGTGTGTTTTAGTCAGTGTCTAGGCGGCCATAAGCGTGGCGGGGCTGCCTGAGTCACACTTCGTCTAGGGCCGGAATGTTGGTCCACTGTGGACAGTTGTTGCGCTGCAGTGACGTGACTTTGGCGATGACAAAGTAACGGAAGTGCTGTGTAAAATTACAGAAGTGAGCCTTCGTGCTTAATATATTAGATGTGGCAGCACTATGGTATTTGGCGATACACTATATTAGATGTATAGCAGCACTATAGTATATGGGGATATATAACAGTATATGTACAGGTTGAGTATAGTATATGGGGTATTTTATAGGACATGTATAGCAGCGCTATACTATATGGCGGAACATTACAGTAGATGTATAGCTGCAGTATAGTATATGACAGTATATTACAGTATATGTCTATTTTTATTATAGTATATGGTGGAATTTTAAAGAACATTTATAGCTGCACTATAGTATATGTCCATACTCGGCTGCCCCCCTTTCATCCCTTTAAAAAATCAAAAAATCACCAGTGAGGATACTCACCTGTCTGGCGGTTCACTGAACCGTAGTCTTCTATGTCCCACAGGGGTGTAGTACCCGTCGTTGCCTGGGAAAACGTTTCGCTGATTGGTCAAATGACCGCTAACTGGCAGGGGGGCATGATGGTTTAGGGGGCATGATGTTGACGGGGGGTGGAGTGGTGGCTGCATGGAGCGAGCGGGGCAGGATGGAGGCGGCGGGGTAGGATGGAGGCGGGGGGGCAGGATGGAGCTGGGGGGGGAGGGAGGATGGAGTGGGGGGAGGGCTATGGAGGGGAGAGGGGGTGGCAGGTTGGAGGCAGTGGGGGGTAGGGGCAGGATGGTGGTGGAAGGGGGAGGGGCAGGATGGATGAGAGGATATACAGGCATGTGCCGGCTTGCAGGACCTGTTGTAGACTGTGAAAGCAATGAGGTGATCCCATGCAACCACAGGTCCTCAAGGCATGTAGCTATAGGTAGATGGAGGGCGGCGTTTGACGGGTGAGTATCCTCTATTTATGTTTTTCTTGATTTTATTACAAGCAAGCAGGGGGGGGCCGGACGGCACGCGGGGGGTGCCGCAGGAGCCTTGGGGGGTCAGGAGCAGCCGCGGGGGTGCCGCTTGAGCGTGCAAAACTTCAGAGAGTGGAACGTTCTTAAGCCGTTTCCTGTAGACGGGTGTCACCCGGCTTGGTCACAGCGGTGACGTCACCACCATGGTCCGTAGTCCATCACGGAAGTAACCTTGTGGTTTTCCTGAAGTTGCCATTGGCTTTTATATATTAAAGACACACAAATATACAGTATATACCCACACACATATACAGTATACAGACAGAAACACACAAACACACACACATTATAC
>JARQOC010000011.1:48509575-48539432 GCA_033576535.1 Allobates femoralis
TACTGTCAGTGTAATAAGCCATTGAACACATTGCTGTTTTTCCTCTTTAATGGCATTTTTTAACAGCTTTTCTACAACTTTGTGTGTTAATTCTGATTGATAAAAAATGATATATTTTTTACTTTGGTATTGATCCGTTTATTACCAGGTTTACAATGTTCCCTGGTTAGTCATACATAAGCGCATATAGTTTTTGGGACCCCAGTAGAACTTTATGCATATTTTTATTAATTATGGGCTTTTATGCCCTATTGTGGTCACTATGTGCTTTATTTATACTGTTGGCATGGGCCAATAAGACTCAAAACATATACATGTAACGACAATCTGTGGAAGTTATGCCAGCCATCACCCGAAAAAAAGAGCACATTGCTTGTTCGGTAGATGACCAGATACTAGTAATAAAAAGCAACACACTTTTTGGCAGCATATCTATCTGTGTAATCAGGGGACGTGCTGTTGATGCTGTATCAGGAAAGAACAATGTTATCAAGATTCATTCTGCTCCCATCAGCTTTCATCATCCCATGTCAATGATTGCCCATCACCTTGTATATAGCTCCTTTGTGCCCTTTAAAGGGAACCGGTCACCCCAAATATCCCTTATAACCTATTAATACCTGTCCCTGTCTCACCTTTTGTAGTAATCTACAAGTACAATTACGTAGTTTGCAAACTTACGAAAATCTTGTCAGAGGCGCGTTCCTCCAAGGCATTTTGACCGGTAGGCGGGTCCCCTGTGCCGCGCTATCCCTGCTTCGTTGCTCTAATACACCCTAATGCGCATCATTGTAAAAATGCAGAGCGCGGGCACGATTTCAATATCACGCCTGCAACGTCACCGCTGCAACGCGGTCATGTGACGTCAGGTTCGCCGCATCACTTCCGGTCACACACAGGCAGATTTCAGCATGCAATCTGCGCATGCGCGAAGTCTGCCTGTGAGACCCGCGACCGGAAGTGACGTGTCCCGGCGTCACATGACCGCGTCGCAGCGGTGACGTTGCGGGCACGATATTTAAATCGTGCCGCGCCTCTGCATTTGTACAATGACGCCCATTATGGTGTATTAGAGCAACGAGGCAGGGGTAGCGCGGCACAGGGGACCCGCCTACCGGTCAAAATGCCTTGGAGGAACGCCCCTCTGACAAGATTTTCTTAAGTTTGCAAACGACATAATTGTACTTGTAGATTACTACAAAAGGTGAGACAGGGATGTGTTAGAATGTATTGTAGGGCTCCAGGGACAGGTATTAATAGGTTATAAGGGTTATTTGGGGTGACAGGTTCACTTTAAGGCAGGGGTGGGGATCCTCAGGCCCCAGGGCTGCAAGCAGCGTTTTTTTTCGCGGCCGCACCTGCCGCAAGTGCCGAAACTGCACTTGCCGCACCCTTACCGCAAGCCCCATAGACATTGCATGGGGCTTGCCGCAAGTGTGCCGCAAGTGTCGCGGTTATGCGGTAATCGCGGCAGATGCGGTTTTTTCACCGCATCTGCCGCAATTTGAAAATACCGCTGATGTGAAAGGGCCCTTAGGCTATGTATATAGCTTTTGATCCGTTTTTTTTTTTGTGATTCGCTTTTATCTTTTTCAGCTGCAAAGCTGGATCTGCTTTACAAAAAAAAACATATCAGAAACGCATCATCCAATTTCTGTGTTTTTGGCTGGTGCATTTAAACCCATAGACACTGGTTTCACTGAAAAAAGCGGATCAGGAAAGTGGATCAATAATAATTGACATGCTCATTCTTAATCTTGGTTATTTTCGGACCACTTAAAAATGTCATGTCTGAACACCAAACCTTGAAAACACATTGACTTTTTGGGGAACCTCGGAAATTGATTGGTTTTACTGCAAAAACGGATCAAAAACACTGTCTGAACATAACCTAAGAGTTCATGGGAGTGTTGCGTTACCGGGTAGATTAACTATTCAGCTGCCTGAAAAAAAAGACCCCAGTGAGGTGTAAAAGGTGAAAAAAAAAGTTATCCCAAAAGTAGATATAAACAAAAAAAATAACTGAATATATCTATTTTTTTAGCAACATGAAAGGAGAGCATTTATAAAAAAAATTACCATAAATATATGCAAACTCCTACTGCGGGACTGACCCAGTCACAGGTGGAGAATTGGGAGAATACCCAATAATCAGGTATTAGTGAGGCCGGAGGCCGCAAGACAAGGGTCTGAATTGAGACACAGCACGGGAGACCTTTCACATTTACATATAACATAATGAGTGATACATGCGAACATGTAACATGTGAAGAGTTTTACCAATCTATAAAGCCAGAGACACTATAAAATGAGATGAGAAGCCTGCAGGGAACCTAATAACATGCATGTGTGAGAGCTGCCGGCATTAGGTGTCCTACGTGGTTCTGCCTGTATGGACATTATTATTATGGGGCTGTCCGAATACAAGCTCTGCGTGGAAATAGCATCTAGTACATCATTAGACATGGGAAAAGAGCAGAAAGGAAGGGAGCTCTGGACTATATCCTCCAGATGATTTTACTGTATTTAAGAAGTAGTTGGTGCGTGAGAAAAGAAAACAGAGGAACTGCATTACCAGATCTTCAATGTTTCCATAGATGTTCTTCTTCATGCCCGATGCTCGTGTAGCCACCCAGCCTCCCAGCGTGCTGAACTCCATGGAGTCGGGCTCATGGCCTGTGCAGTAACCGCTCTCTCCGAGCTGGAACACAGATGACAATAATCAATAAGGATTTTTGAATCATTTATTACACTGGTCAACAGCATTTTTGGTGCCAAAGATATTTCATTGAATTTAGGGTAACTTTGGGGTGCTGATTCTGAATATGTCATCAGTTTTGCCAGATTGGCTCAAGTTTTTGAGATTTTTTCGTAAAATGTGTTAAAAAAAAGACGTTTTTTGCTACTTTTTTAACGAAGTCTGTTATGTTTCTTCTATGTTTTGTCAGTGTATATTCACCACAAATGTAACAGAATGAGTCTGGATCGTTAAGACAACTTCTTCTTGATGAGTTCATGCTTTTCACTGGACAACAGACAACAAACATAAAGTTAGTGCAAAATATCAAGCTATGAACAAACTTTTAGAACACTAATTAACACAAAACTATATTGAGAACTGCTCAGTTCAAGTACTAATCCAAAGAAATTAATGAGATGATGCGTCGCATTTACCAACAAGTGCTATAAATAAGATACCAAAAATCTCAAAAACTTGAGCCAATCTGGCAAAACTGATAGCATATTCAGAATCAGCACCCCAAAAATACCCCAAATTCATTAAAATATTTTGGGCACCAGAAAAAAAATTTTTTTTTGTTGACCTGTGTTATCAGCTAAAAATACAAAGCTAAAGAAATAAGCAGCATTATGGTTTAAACACTGTTTTAATCACCCTCCCCGGGTCCAGTGTTAAGTCTCCACCGCTGCTCCCTGTTGTCTTATCTTTATCTACAGCCCTAATGTAATGTCGACAGCACTTAAGCCAAGAACAAAACTCAGCAGCACATGCTGTCAAGTGGGCAGAGGCAATGGAGCTCAGTCATTGGCTGCAGGGCTGTCATCTGGGCAGAGAAAACGGAGCTCAATCATTGGCTGCAGGGCTGTCATCTGGGCAGAGGCAATGGAGCTCAGTCATTGGCTGCAGGGCTGTCATCTGGGCAGAGAAAACAGAGCTCAGTCATTGGCTGCAGGGCTGTCATCTGGGCAGAGAAAACGGAGCTCAATCATTGGCTGCAGGGCTGTCAACTGGGCAGAGAAAACGGAGCTCAATCATTGGCTGCAGGGCTGTCAAGTGGGCAGAGAAAACGGAGCTCAATCACTGGCTGTAGGGCTGTCATCTGGGCAGAGAAAACGGAGCTCAATCATTGGCTGCAGGGCTGTCAACTGGGCAGAGAAAACGGAGCTCAATCATTGGCTGTAGGGCTGTCATCTGGGCAGAGAAAACGGAGCTCAATCATTGGCTGCATGGGGGGTCAACGGGGAAGAGAAGACAAAGCTCAATCATTGGCTGCAGGGCTGTCAACTAGGCAGAGACGTCCCTTAGACATCTCTGGCTGGAATGTCTATTTTACTTCCTCCCCTGCCCGGGAGCTGTGGTATATCCGACCTGTTCCTGCATGGTTGGACACATCCATTACACAGGGACACATTTAAAAGAATATCATGAGGAACATTATTTAACACATGCAATTGTGGAACCAATTAATATTCTAAGATTTATGAATTAAAATGTACAATAGTTTATTGCCCAACCCCCTTGAAGGGAATAGATCATGCCAAAGACTATGTATATTTTATGTTGTTCTCTAAAAGATACTATCATCCATGATTTTAGTGAAACCCCCTGTTGCTTAGAATTACAAATACCGTATATACTCGCGTATAAGCCGAGTTTTTCAGCCCAAAAATTGGGCTGAAAAGTACCCCCCTCGGCTTATACGCGAGTCAGTGCTGTATACCGATGTATACATCGGTATACAGCAGCCCCCGCATCCCCAGTAATGCAGGGCCCCCCCAGGGTCTCTCTCCGGTCACCTGTAAAGCAAGCTATACTTATCAGTGTCCCGCTCGCACCCGCCGCTGCCGACATCCACGATCCTCCATCTTCATGCGACTCCTCTTCCTGTTTCTGTGCGCGTCGCCGGCAATGACGTCATTCCCGGCGACGCGCACAGGAAACAGGAAGAGGAGTCGCATGAAGATGGAGGATCGTGGATGTCGGCAGCGGCGGGTGCGAGCGGGACACTGATAAGTATAGCTTGCTTTACAGGTGACCGGAGAGACGCTGGGGGGGGCCTGCATTACTGGGGCTGCCTGTATACTACCGCTGGGGCTGCTATATACCTCTGGGGCACTGTATACTACCACTGGGGCTGCTATATACCTCTGGGGCCCTGTATACTACCACTGGGGCTGCTATATACCTCTGGGGCACTGTATACTACCACTGGGGCTGCTATATACCTCTGGGGCCCTGTATACTACCACTGGGGCTGCTATATACCTCTGGGGCACTGTATACTACCACTGGGGCTGCTATATACCTCTGGGGCCCTGTATACTACCGCTGGGGCTGCTATATACCTCTGGGGCACTGTATACTACCACTGGGGCTGTATATACCTCTGGGGCCCTGTATACTACCACTGGGCTGCTATATACCTCTGGGGCACTGTATACTACCACTGGGGCTGCTATATACCTCTGGGGCCCTGTATACTACCACTGGGGCTGCTATATACCTCTGGGGCACTGTATACTACCACTGGGGCTGCTATATACCTCTGGGGCACTGTATACTACCACTGGGGCTGCTATATACCTCTGGGGCCCTGTATACTACCACTGGGGCTGTATATACTACCACTGGGGCTGTATATACTACTGGGGCTGCGTGTATACTACCACTGGGGCTGCTGTATCTACCTCTGGGACTGGTGTATACCACACTGCTGGGGGCTGTATACTTGTGCTAGGGTCCACCCTCGGCTTATACACGAGTCAATAGATTTTCCCAGGTTTTGGGGGCAAAAGTAGGGGGTCGGCTTATACAAGGGTCGGCTTATACACGAGTATATACGGTAACTGTTTTAATCCATATGTAAATGAGGCTTTAGTGCTGTAGGAGTGATCAGAGCATCGGCCCTACCCAATGTGTAAGGTCCCCAATACTTCTAACCCGCAGCAATGTCAGGTAACTCATGAGCTGCTCCTTCATTGTGATTTTTCTGCTTTCTATT
Source organism: Allobates femoralis (assembly GCA_033576535.1). NCBI lineage: Eukaryota > Metazoa > Chordata > Amphibia > Anura > Aromobatidae > Allobates > Allobates femoralis. The sequence goes on from JARQOC010000011.1 coordinate 48,515,317, forward strand.
ATTGCATTTAATCTATAGAACGACTTTGATCTGAATGAATGTCCTGTTCCTTACGCGAATCATTCCTTAATGGAAAAGGCTCTTGCAAAACATATTTATGAAAAACATATGAACAGCAAATTCTATTCACAGAAAAAAAAGGAAAAAACCCCAAACTACTATGTCTAAATCCATCCAATAAATAAAGTCGTTAATCTCTCGTTCCCTTTCCTCTAATGTGATATGCTGCAGCCTTTACAAAATGTGAGCAAATTGCCTGCACTTAATTCTCTCAAGGACTGATGTGTTTTAATGTACGGCCATCTGGTCGGGCTTCCGGTATGCAACAGCACCATCTATTAGTGATGCAGATCATGCATTCCTGTACATTAAATAGTCACTTGTTCCTCATTTTTCCATATTAGCTTGGCTTTGCCATCTGTACGGCACCTGAGTTGGAATAGATGCCCTTAAACGGCTACAAAACCGAGCGGTCCCACTGAAATCATTTTCAAAGCTCAGCAGTCTTGCATCAAATGGTACGGAGCCAGCCATCTGTGAACCTGGAGTTTACTGTATACCCGGCTATCAATCAGAGGTAATCAATTTTGGTTAACCGTGAATTTCCGCACTGGTAATAAGTCAATAATAGAAGTAAAGTGTGTCAGGCGAGGTTGTATGTGCCTGCGCCGGTCTTTGATACTGGAGCAGTAACGGCCGGGCCGTGCACAGTCGGGGACGCTAATCGTTTCCTCTGGTCTATTTGTGAATTGGGAGGAAATGAGCGATTTTAGAAAACTAAATCCAAAACATATTGGAAAAAGAGGATAAACCGTCACAATAGATCCATAGTAAACGTGATATAAGTGGCGATATGTCACTAAAATAATAATTCAGATCATATTCACTGTGAAAATGGTGGCTTAATGCAGTATGCCAAAAATAAGCCTACAGGGGGTAAAGCAGGGGCGGACATATCATTGATGCAACCGCATGGGGGCCCAAGAGGCTGGGAGCCCCTTTCCATGTTCAAAGCAGGTGGAATTGTGTATTTCAATAACCTATAGAACTTCAAAGGGCCAGCAAACTAGTCTTGCAAAGGGACCCTCTGCTGTGTGTCCGCCAGTGGGGTAAAGTTACAATCTGGAAGAGTTTTTGTACCTTGCTTGACATAGGCCCCATAGGGGTTGAAGCGTTGCGCCACAAGGGGCTACATTAAAGCTGTCCCTTTCAACTTCATTTGAGTGCTGCCTGTTTTTTGGGAAGTATGACATTGTGCAAGTGAACACTGCATTGCACAGGATTTATTGCACCAGACTTCTTTGTTTGTGCCGATTCCCATTTCTGCTGGTTTTATATAATTTATTTATTATCTGGACAACATCTTTAACCCCTTCCCCATTCTCCGAAATGGACATTTTTGTTTTTGCACAGTTTCTCTTCTCTTTCCCTCCCCTTCTTCCCATGGAAGCACTACTCACTTGTACCCTTGGAAGCACCACTCACAGCGTGAAACGGCCGTCATGCCTTAATCCCCGTCCTCCCACCCGCTACCCCTCACCATGTAAGTCCCTGCGCACCAATAAACCCTGTGTGCAGCCCCGTCTTTTCCCCTCCCCTTCTTCCAACCACCATAACTTCTCTTTGTAATGAATATAGCCATATGATGGTGTGTTTTTCCAGGATAAGTAGTCATTTTGAATGACACCATTCATTTTAACACACAAAGCAGCAAAACTAGGAGAAAAAAAATCCAATATCAACAAGGGATTTTGTCTTTACATTGATCTGGCAGGAGGCTATTGCAGGTCAGTGCGAGTACAGCAATACCAAACATGTTTTACTTTTATATATTTTAGTAGTTAAAAAAGGTTTGCCCTTTATTTAAAATAAATGAGTAGATTGATTTATTTTGCTTTATTCCAAGACCTATGATTTCTATTTCTTTTTAACTTTTCCTCTGGTGGAATTTAGTCTCCCCCCCAGCTGATTTTCAGTTTATAATTGGAACCAATGTTAAGTTTTTATTAGGTTTTGCAGGGGGGGGGGGGTGCAGTGACAGAAATATGGCAATTCTCGCTTGTCAGTCCTTTTTTTATGCCATTTACCTTAGAGATTATTTAATTTAAAATTTTCTTTCTATGGAAGCAGTGATACCAATTACTGTACATGGTTTTGCTTTTCTTTCCATTTTTTTTTAAACATTATTTTTAGATTAGGAAATGAAGTATGATTCGAAGTCTATTTTTTTTCTTGTTTTTGTACTTGTACTAAACACGCAGCTCAGCCGGGCGAGTGGAGGAGAACAGGCAGCTCAGCCGGGCGAGGGAAGGAGAACAGGCAGCTCAGCCCGGGCGAGGGGAGGAGAACAGGCAGCTCAGCCGGGCGAGGGGAGGAGAACAGGCAGCTCAGCCGGGCGAGGGGAGGAGAACAGGCAGCTCAGCCGGGCGAGGGAAGGAGAACAGGCAGCTCAGCCGGGCGAGGGAAGGAGAACAGGCAGCTCAGCCGGGCGAGGGAAGGAGAACAGGCAGCTCAGCCGGGCGAGGGAAGGAGAACAGGCAGCTCAGCCGGGCGAGGGAAGGAGAACAGGCAGCTCAGCCGGGCGAGGGAAGGAGAACAGGCAGCTCAGCCGGGCGAGGGAAGGAGAACAGGCAGCTCAGCCGGGCGAGGGAAGGAGAACAGGCAGCTCAGCCGGGCGAGGGAAGGAGAACAGGCAGCTCAGCCGGGCGAGGGAAGGAGAACAGGCAGCTCAGCCAAGCGAGGGAAGGAGAACAGGCAGCTCAGCCGGGCGAGGGAAGGAGAACAGGCAGCTCAGCCGGGCGAGGGAAGGAGAACAGGCAGCTCAGCCGGGCGAGGGAAGGAGAACAGGCAGCTCAGCCGGGCGAGGAAAGGAGAACAGGCAACTCAGCCGGGCGAGGAAAGGAGAACAGGCAGCTCAGCCGGGCGAGGGAAGGAGAACAGACAACTCAGCCACGGGGAAGGGGAATAAGTTAGAAAAGCGAGCAGAGTTTCTAATAAAACTAAGTGTGAATTTATTTTACTGTGAAAACGTAAAAAATAAGCCAATCAAGTACTTTGATTTGATAAAATGAGATGAAAACAATCCTAGCACCAGTCTCCTGGTGGAACTTTCTGCATAGCAGAATATTGCACAGAAAGCCCCTGCTATCAAAATTTTTAGTTACCTGTTTTTCTAAATCCTGGCCAGTGATGCCAGCTTCAACGTGTGCAGTCAGGTTCTTCTCATCAATCCAGAGTACTCGACTCTAAAGAAAAAGAAAATTTTACAAAATGTAAATAAATATCATACACTAAGGTTAGGTTCACACAGAGTTTGTTCTTTGTTTTTTATTGATCCATTTTTGGTGCAGTTTCTGCATCAAAAACAGATTCTCTTTTTGCAAAAAAAGCATCACAAACGCATCATCAGTTTCTGCTGCTTTTTTGCTACATTTGCAGAGGACACAGACAGACACACACTTTATTACCCTCCCGGTGATCCCACAGTGACCAGGGATTTCTTCTTTCTGGGCACCGGTATGACTGAGTCACATGGGGTGCAGGTCCTGTAAGTCACTTTGCCCAAAAGGAAGAAATCGCCTCGGGATCGCCGGGGAGGGCGAGTATTGGAGTATTTTTACTCAAATCGGATCACTTATAGGACATGCTGCTACTTCTCCTGATCAGGTTTTTGCAACAAAACCTGATCAGGAAAAAACACAGCCTTTCGGCAAAGCATTTCAGCAATCTCATAAGACTTTGCCGGCCTGAGAAAAAAGAAAAATTGATCCACTTTTGTAAATAAACTCAGCAAAGAAAACGGACAAAAACGCACAGTGTGAACTTAGCCTTAACAGCAATTTCATATACACTTGGCATAAAATGCAAGTATCTAATATCACATTTATGGAGCCAAAATGGCGCATTTTCAGTGGAGTCTTAGGTTTCCCAGTAGTTGAGTGAAATGGTTAGGTTACGTGACTGCTGCAGCCAATCAGGCTTTACGGATTAGCTGCAGCCTTCACAGTTCAATCAGTCCCGTGTGGCGCAAGGGTGAAGGATACAGGAAATCACCACCTATTGATGGACAGCAGTTGATGTGACGCCATCCGCCGGATGATGATGACAGCAATATAGCATGGGGCACTGCTGAGAAAGTTTACTAGCAGCACTCCACTATCCCTGCCCCCCACACCCCTGACCAAAAGAGCTATAATTAAAATCCAGCGGAAATCCACTTTAATATATGGAAATAATGGCAAAGACACAGGGCTGTCACAAATATCTGTGATAAGCTATTAAAGATCACCTGGATGCCTACACCTTCCAATAACAGAGCCCTCCTCGCTGCACCTTGAAAGGTTTACAAGTGAGTCAAGCTCCCCGGTCAGCGTATCTGTTATACTCGGAGAGGTCGTATGAAATACATTAATCACATCTGCAGAGCCGAGAACGCCAGGTCCTTGATGTGGCAGCCAAAATACCTGAAATTACCTTTAAAATTCTATTATATGCTGAATGATTCCTCTGTGCGGTTTTACGCTGTTTATTGAGCTTGTTCAGGACTGTGATGTTTTCCGCATGTAGAACAGATCTGAACTTCTGCTGACCCGGCTTATTCCACCCGGAAAACATCACGTAAGTGCAGGCGATCGCACTGCGAGCGGGAGATCAAGTGCTGGAAAAACACGTGTAAGGCTGAACGCTGACAGTGATAAAGGAGGTGGGAGTCCCGACAGAACCAGCACAGGACAGAGGCCCGAAATGGGAAAGAAGTATCATACAGAACAAGCATTACATATGTGCTGATCCAAGGTATAGGCTTAACACTTTCATGGCTTGAGTAGTTTATGGAGATTATTATTAATTTATAGAGCACTGTTGATTCCATGGTGCTGTAGATGAGAAGGGGGTTACATACAAACAAGTTAAAAATACAATAAACAAACAGTTACACACAGATACAGAGGGGAGAGAGGACCTGCCCTTGTGGGCTTACATTCTACAGGGTAATGGGGAGAGAGACAGTAGGTTGGGTCTGCTCTGGTGGTGGTGGTGGGGTGCTGCATCCGATCGTGGTGGAGCGCTGGGTTCAGTGGTTGTGGGGCACCAAGGTCCATTGGTGGTGAGGCAGCACTGTGGTCATTGCAGGTTGTAGGTTGTTCTGAAGAGATGGGTTTTCAGGTTTCGCTTGAAAGCTCCGAGTGTGGGGGACAGTTGGACGTTTTGAGGTGCATAATTCCAGAGAATGGGGGATGCTCGGGCGAAGTCTTGCAGGCGGTTACATGAGGAACGTACAAGTGTGGAGGAAAGAAGGAGGTCTTAGGAGGATCGAAGATTACGAGTTGGATGATATCGGGAGATTAGTTCAGAGATATATTGGGGGACAGATTGTGGACGGCTTTGTAAGTCAATGTTAGTAGTTTGAATTGGATATGCTGGGGAATTGGGAACCAGTGGTGGGATTTGCAGAGTGGAGAAGTGCAGGAATAGCGAGGAGAGAGGTGGATTAGCCAGGCAGCACAGTTAAGGACAGATTGGAGAGAAGCAATAGTGTTAGCAGGGAGGTCACAGAGGAGGAGGTTGCAGTAGTCGAGATGGGAGATGATGAGGGAATGCACTACTAGTTTAGTAATTGAGGGTTGAGGAAGGGAGGATTCTGGAAATATTTTTGAGTTGGAGGTGGCAAGGGCTTGGATGTGAGGTTTGAAGGACAAGACAGAGTCAAGGGTTACTCCGAGGCAGCGAACTTCAGGTGCAGTACAAAGTGTGATGTCATTTATTGTGATAGATAGGTCTGGTAAGGAAGGTGTGTGAGATGGAGGAAAGATGAGGAGTTCGGTTTTGTCTACATTGAGTTTTAGTAAGTGAGAGGAGAAGAAGAAGGATATGGCTGATAAGACACTCTGGGATTCTGGACAGGAGAGAGGTGAAGTCTGGGCCAGAGAGATAGATCTGAGTGTCATCAGCGTACAGGTGATACTGTAAGCCACGGGACTTCATGAGTTGTCCTAGACCAAAGTATAGATTGAAAAAAGGAGGGCCCCAGGACAGAGCCTTGAGGGATCCAACATAGAGGGGACAGGGCTAGGAGGTCGTGTTTGAGTGGGAGATGCTACATGTGTGGTTGGAAAGGTAGGAGGAGCCAAGTGGGGCCAAGGGATGGCTTCTTTAAGACAGGTGTAATTGTTGCATGTTTGAAAGCAGAAGAAAAGGTACTAGAAGTTAGTGATAGGTTGAAGAGGTGGGTTAGGGCTGGATAAGCATTGTGGTGAGGTTGGGGAGGAAGTGGGATGGGACGGGGTCCAGTGCACAAGTGGTGAGGTGCGATCTGGAAAGGAGGTGTGGAAGTTCTCCTTAGGTGATGAAGGGGAGGAGGGTTAGTGGGGGGAAAGAGTGGTCTGGTATACATGGGGGTTGTGGTGGTTGGTAGCAAAGACTTGTCTGATCTGGATCGATCTTGTTGGTGAAGTATGTTGCAAAGTCTTCTGCAGAGATACAAGAAGTAGGAGGGGGCGTAGGGGGCCTGAGGAGGGAGTTAAATGTGTTGAATAACTGCCTGGGGTTGTGGGACAAAGAGGATATGAGGGTAATGAAGTACTTCTGTTTAGTGGTGGTGAGTGCTGACTTGAATTTGAGAAGTGCTTGTTTGAATGCTGTGTAGTCTTCATGTGAGTGTATTTTCTTCCAGCGCCGCTCTGCAACCCTAGACGCTCGCCGCAGATTTTTAGTGGAGTCTGTGTGCCAGAGTCTGTTGGTTTGTCATGTTCTGCCATGAATGAAAGGGGCAACTGCATCAACAGCTGATGTGAGTGTAGAGTTGTAGAAAGCTGTGGCATTATCTGTCACGCAGTGAGAGATTAATAATGGGTAAAATGGCAATTGGGTAGAGTGTGTGAGGTATGATGGAGTCGTGGGGATGTGCGAGTCGTGAGAGAGGCAGGATGAGGAGAAAGGATGGTAATAAGGTGGGGCAGAGTGGGGTTAGTAGGGGAGGTGTGGGTTGAGTAGGGAGATAGGCAGTTGAAGTGGGTCTGTGGTGGTCCACTGAGGGAGGATGAGGCAGTGCAGGACTTGGAGGGATTGACCAGTGATCAAGGGAGTTTGAAGGGTTGTCATAGTGGGTGTTCAATGGGGATGTAAGTTGCATATGGATGGTTGGAATTGTCAAGAAGAAATAGGAGCCAAATGGAGAATGGGAACAAGGCAGTTAGGGAGGATAGGGATCAATAAATGACACTTTGGTTGGAAGATGAGTGTATCAGAGTTGCGCTTGAGAAAGTAAGAAATGAAGGAGAGGAGTGGGCAATTGGTTGACAGCTGCAGAAGGAAAGAAATTTTGTCGTCTCCACTCATGTTAGTTCCATCTGATCAATGGTAATGTGGAGGAGAATGATGGTTCGACTATAAACAGCGACTAGGGAGGCCAATTCAGCTGTCAGCCTGTTTTTATTAATACAGATTCGTTACTGAGCCCTATGGATAATGGCAATTAATTACGGGTTGTCCCCACTCCCACATTAAAAGCCAATTTCTCGGGAAATCTGGACGTCTTAATTGAGGTCAAAATTTTGTTACCCCCCTCACAATTTACCACTATACCTAGAAACGATTATAATGGGGTTTGGAACAAATTTTTCAACAGTCATACAGAGATGTGAAATATGTCATCTTAACGAGGAAGGATGCATTCTAGAGATAAGGTCGACTGAGGGGAAAGGTTGTGTGTACATCTAAGTGTAGTGTGGGGATAGTACATTATCGATGGCTAAGATTACTTCTTATACATGTAAATATGTAAGAAATTTCATTAACTTACAATCCATCATTTAAAATCGGTGAAAATTCAAACAGTATTAAAATGGATTGTTTCTATGTAAGCTTCACCACTGTAGCTAATTGTATATTGTGCGTGACAGTAAAAGTCGTGATATTCTGTATTGTGGAATCTGGCATTCGGACCAATCGCTAGGACATACAGGCCCACAATTGAATCTGCCGTATTGATATAGGTGGCTTCAACTCTCCCCAAAGGGGATGATGTATGCAGGTTAAGTATCTAGAACATGTCAATTTGAGATGCACAACTTTAATCAGGAGATAAGTCAACGAAAATTCTGGTTTGTAACTAGGTTTCGTAAATTACGGTGCAATGGAACCTATGCTTTAATTGGATAAGTAGTCGCTAATAAACCAAATAGTACTATAATTATCACAAATCCATTAGGACACACGGACCGTTAATGTGAAACCAAGAGTAAAGTATCTTTCTCTGTAATAGGATTTTGGTGAGGACTTGTTGTCTGCTAATAAAGATATTAAGAAATGGCAGAGGTTTGGATAAACCCAGCTACACATTATGACCTGTGCCTTCCTCAGGTCAATTATCAGTCCAAGTGTTAGCCATCAAAACATCAGATTGCACTTGGACAAATGTAATTCAATGAGGTAATACACATCCAAATGGTCCGGGGGAGGAGTAAAAAAGAAAAAAAAATTGCAGTCTGCACAATTTGCCTCCGAAAATCGGATTGCACTCGACCATTCAACTCTATGGGCCTGTGAAGAAATACAGACACATTCGAATGGTATTAGAGTGTGCCTATTTTCACAGACTGCTAGAATGGAAAATTAATTTTTTTGATGTTCTCCACCTCCAAGAAAAACGGATCCCACTCTGATCAAATGTATATACATCAGAAGGAAAAGTTACTTGTATCATGGGGTTGGGTCAAAGATCATAACTAGTGATTAGCAAGTAGCGAAATATTCACACTTGCTATACTCGAGTAGTTTTTTTAATACTCGCATATTCGTTACCGAATAGCGAGTCCAATGTTAGTCAATTAGTGATAGGCAGCGCCCACACACATCCAGCCATAAAATAAGCATTTCTGGGACAGGCTGTTTTAAAATTACAATGTCTAAAAACACCTTGCTGTGCCCCCCCTCCACCCCCCAGAGAGACCCTAACATCCAATCTGCTCTCACTGGGGTGCCAGCTCACTTTGTGCACTGATGGGAGGGTGTCAATTTGTGTCAGATCGATAACGATGGGACACATCACTCACGAGCACCAGCGACACTCCAAGAGTAACGAGTATCGCGAATACCGTACTGTGTGAGTAGCGAATAGTAACGATTACACTCACTCATCACTAGTCATTACGTTCTAGACATTATATTTATGTTAAATTATGCATTAATGGTAAAATCCATCTTAGTGGCAAAGGGGAAAGCATTACTACCTTTTTAAAGGGCTTGTCCATGTTTGCTATGAAAGCTTCTAGTCACACTGTAGACTTTCTTGTCATCATAGTGCGTTCATCGCACGATGTCTTGATTCTTCAGTAATGACAACAACGCAACTTCCGGCCACAGTCCGACTAGACATACACGGCCAAGCAAGTCTAGTCTGCCCGTGACCTTGTCATGTACTGGTGGTCACATGACCGCCGCCACCGGAGGATCCTGCCAGTGTGTGATGCACGTGCTATGAGGATTCAGAAGTCCACAGTCACAGAGTGATTGAACGCTTTCAGCTCAAACCTAGACAAACCCTTTAAGGCAAAATTCTGGGTTTGATACAACTACAATTTTTCTTTACACTTGTATGTGTGTCCAAATGGTAAAACATATGACCTTTTATATATCCAAAAAGTGGGGATAACACAATAATTTTTCACCTTATATACATTTCATCTCAGACATGGCTCAGCTTACCATCTGTGACGTGTCCAAGGAGGCAATGGTTCTCTTCTCATCTTCAGGACACTCTAATGCACTGGAGACACTTGTTCCTCCTGCAAGACGTATCACATAGTTTACCGATTGCGCAAATATTTTCAGGTTATTGACAAGAAAAAAAAATCTTTTCAGGTGGTTTGGATAACTGAGGAATGATGTAATCGGGTACATTCACACAGGGCGTATTTGCAGTGATTTGTTTTATTATTACTAAAAGACTTTTGTGAGGCTGGCTTCACACCACGGCAGAGTCCGGTCCGAGGCTGTCAGGATGAACCTGACAGGCCCGGACCGGATCAGCACACAAAACCGGAGGGCCAAATGTGTCCTCCGGTCCAGTGTGCAGCCGGACGCTGCTGATTAATCAGGACCGCGGGGAGCAAGCCGCAGTCCTGAATTAACAGCAGCGTGCAGCCGCCGGTGTCCACTTCCCGGATTGGGGAAATTCGGCCCCATAGGCTCCCATGTTAGGGGACGCCGGATTGCCCCGGATCCGGGATACGGCAATTTGGGGAGATTTTTCTCCTTGGACACAAAAATGTTGCAAGCAACGTTTGTGTACAGTGAGAACAATCAGATTTCTCCTGGATTCTTTCGGAGAGATGGAAACCGGATGGCAGAGCGCTGCTATCCGGCTCCATCCGGCCCCATAGGATACTATGGGGCCAAAATCCAGTCCGGGGCTGTCTGGTTTACACCGGACAGCCCCGGATCGGACTCTGCCGTGGTGTGAAGCCAGCTTTAGGTGTGCTTTTTTTTATGCACTTTAAGGCTATGTTCACATGTTGCCTTTATGCAGACTTTTTTTTCTGCAGCCAAAACCTGCTCTTTTGGCAATAAAAAAAAAAAAAAAAAAAAAAAAAAGCTGCTTTTCTTTTATATGTAAAAAAAAAAAAAAAAAAAAAAAGAAAAAGAAAAAAGAAACAAAAAACAAAAACAGGTTTAATTGCATTTTTAGTGGCCTTTGTTTACAGTACATGTTAAAAAATTAAGTTACCATAGTGTAGGGCAAGAAACAAACTACAGAACAATGTCCACCTTACTGTTCTTCCCTCGTCCTAAATCTGATTTCTAGCAAGCAATAGATATAATCCAAAAATCTGGTGCTGTAAAATCAAGTGTACTTACCTCCAAAAGGTATAAGGCAGACATTGTGCTTACAGGCCAGGTCCACAATGCGTACGACTTCATCATGACACTCTAATAAAGAAAATTACATGTTGGATTTATCAATATGTCCTCTGGGGTAAATGATCAAATTTTATACTTTTATTATTTAGACTCCTCTCCGAACAGGCCGAGTGAGGCAAAGGGCAGTACAGCAAAGCCAACAGTGCTAGGAGATGGGGGATGATAGAAGGGTATGTAATGTGACACAGCTGAGCTCAGCTGTGCTGCCCCTACTAGAACACTCACCTTATCTGAAACATGCAAGTCATCTGTGTCCCTGCACTTTCTAATCCTATAGAAGGTTAAGGCCCCGTTACACGTAGCGATATCGCTGTAACGCCACAGGTTTTGTGACGTTGCGGCGACCTAGCCAGCGATATCGCTGCGTGTGACAGGTAGCAACGAGCGGCCCCCCGCTGTGAGATCGCTGATTGTTACAGAATGGCATGGACTATTTTTTAATTATCGGTCTCCCACTGGGTATGCTGGATCGGAGTATGAGACAGGGAAAATGACAAACAAACAATCTCCATGTTACGCCCATGACAGTGACAGATACCAACGACCGTCGGGGGTCGCCGCATTGGTGAGTAGATCTGCCTTTGTAGCATCTCACCACCGACCACTTGGCAACATTCCAGCGACCGGGGCCAGGTCATATCGTTGTCGGGATCACTGGAATGTCGCTAGGTGTAACGGACCGAAAATAGAAGTGATATTGATTCAGCGCTCGGAGGCAGGGACCAGGACACCACTCTATTATAAATTACCTTCAGGCTTTATTAGTTCTGTTTGGGAATCCAGTCTCCACAACGCGTTTCAACGCACTAAGCGTCTTTATCAAGTGATCACTTGATAAAGACGCTTAGTGCGTTGAAACGCGTTGTGGAGACTGGATTCCCAAACAGAACTAATAAAGCCTGAAGGTAATTTATAATAGAGTGGTGTCCTGGTCCCTGCCTCCGAGCGCTGAATCAATATCACTTCTATTTTCGGTCACTTGCTTCTTCCCTTATGGGAAGCGTGGTAAGCTGCAGCTCGGCACCCAGGACCTCTCAGACGTAACATCAACACTCCCATTTAACGGTCACGTGCACCGGACACCGGCGGTTCACGTGGATCACATCGAGCGAGCCAGCGTGGAGACCAGCGGAATAACCACAGCTCATCAACCTGTTGTGCGGCCGCCACAACAGGACCAGGTGAGCAGGGGAATTTTTCACCTACCCTCTCTCATCTAACCATACAGTGTGGCGCAACATTTTCCTTTTCCTTTCATTACATGCTAGGTGTAACGGGGCCTTTAGACCAGGAGGACAGAGCTGTATCCTTAAGTTACAGTTACATGCGGCAATATTACATGCAATTTCACTGGCAATTGCTGAAATCATGGACACATTGTTACATTTTATGGCTGTGTACAAATGGAACATATGTGTCCATGATTTCACTGCAACCAGCAAATTGCCAGTGAAATTGCCTAGCAATATTGCAGTGTGTGACGGTACATTTACATCTCACACTCAGAAACCCAAGCTGTGTTTTTGGAATTTTCTTTTCAATTTGTTCTGCTACCTGCTTATTATGGGGCAACTTATACAGGGAAAAGTGCATACCCCTATCTTTCACTTATTTGATATCTGTCATACTGACCTGGAGAATTGTATTGCCAGGACAGTTTTATTGTATAGTGAACGTGGTTTGGGGTTTTTTGCAATTTCAATGCACTTGGAATTTTTCTTCCCGCTTTCCAGTGGATCACATGATAAAATTAACTGTGTCATTCAAAAGTACAGCTCGCCCCACTAACAAACAAGCCCTAATATGGCCACATGGATGGAAAGATAAAGTTACAGCTCTCAAAAAGTGGGGGAGGAAAAAACAAAAGCACAAAAATGGCAAATCACCCAGGTTGTGAAGGGGTTAATAAGAGGTTGATTGTTTTTAAAAGCATTTTGCAACCTTACCCATTTATGATGGTAAAATGATGGAGAAGCGCAATTTGCAAAAAATAAATGAAAGGGAACCTGTCATGCCATTTGTTTTTAAACCACCCCCGACGTTATATAGATCATGCATTATTAAACCAGGTTAGTGATGCACAAACATAAAAATCCATATATTTATATCATAAAAAAAAAGCACTTTAGATGCTTAAGCGTTTGCATTAGGTACCTGCTCGAACAGTCATCGGTGTGGATACTGCAGTTGGCATCAGTCACATCAATCCACATTCAGTCATGCAGATTATTAAATGTCGTCCTGTCCACCTGCATTGTAATCTATTAACCATCACTGGAGGACCTGCAAAAAAAGTCACCAGTGCTGTAGAAGGACCAGTGGTGATGTCACGACCATGGAACAGTAATGGGTGGGGCTAAGCCTGCATTTTTTTCCATCAGGCCTGCTTAGCTCTGCCCATTATGTCCACATGATCGTGACATGACCACGGGTCCTTCTACAGCATATGTGAATTTCTGATGGCCCTTAAGCGATTGTTAATATATTACAATGCATAGGGCATGACAATGTTTAAATACTGTATGACTGAATGTGAATTGACGTGACTGATGCCAGCTGAAGTATCCACTCCGATCACTGTTTGTGCAGGTACCTAATGAAAGGATGAACGCATCTAAACTGCATTTTCATGATAACAAAAAAAAAAAAAAAAAAATAAGTTAATGATGCCCAGTGCATGATCTAAATAACATTGGGGGTGCTTTAAAAACAAAACGACATGACAAGTTCCCTTTAAATCTGTACCAAACTGGGGGAAAAAAAGTGACGTGTAGAAAGCCTAGGACAGTTTTGCCCATGTAGGTTTAGAAACATCCTATATAAAAAGGATTCATTTATATCAGGTTCTTTCTTTTGGAACCTCAAACTGACACTGTAGATTGATGCAGAGCAAATCTGTGGCCATCCACGTCACGCCCCACTTTACAGCATCCCCGGTAAGCACTTCATTTGGATTTAAGGAATTAGTCGTTTCAAGCGTAATTGCATAAAACTGCAATACAATTAAGCCGGCTAATATTTAACCGCCTTTATTCGGTTTAATTAATGTACAATGACTAATTTGGCTATTTTGAATGGGCCTAAAGCTATTTGTAAAGTTAACCTAGTGCAATTAAATAGCAATAGTGATAATAGCGTGTTTAATAATATTTAACTATTACTGTTGTGCTGTCTGGAATGACTACGCCGTTAATTGCTACTTTGAGTCACTATTGTGTTTAATTGGCGCTGTCTAATCACTGGAGGAACATGGATGTCTAACAGCCCATTTCACACGGACAGGAGAAGCACCTTGTTCAGGGCAGAAAGCGATGAAGAGGATTAGTAACTAGATTGTAAATTACCCCCTGTTCATTAGGGGCCCCGTTACATGTAACACAAACGCCCAGCACTGGGGAAATGGTGGAGAAAAGGCAAAGGGTGTGTAGGTAGGGCCCAAATCTGTGCAAAGTAGGGTGGCCGTCAGCTGCTGTTGACCCCCACCCCCTTCCATTAATATTTACTCATTTTAACAAAAAGAAATGGGGGTCGAAAATACCAAAAATCGCAAGAAACGTTTTTGCAAAAAAAAAAAAAAAAATCCATAAAAGCCATAAAAACCTGCAGTTTTTTTTTTTTTTAAAGAAAATTCTTAAATAAAAAATCCTTTAAAAGGAACCTGTATCCAGGAATTTGCTAATTAATGTGAGAAGACAGCATGATGTAGGGGCAGAGACCCTGATCCTAGTAATGTGTTACTTTGGATGCTTACAATAGCTTTCATGAAATCTCAGTTTTATCAGCAGGAGTTAGGCCTGCAGCCAGGTAGTCAAAGCCACACCCCTACCACTGATTGGCCGGTCTTTGTACATGTGCATAGGCAGTAAGCTGCCAATCAGTGGTGTGGGCGGGGTTATATAGAGTTCTGCATTCAGGGAACTGATAGATGTGCAGCACAGAAAACAGTTTTTAATCAAAACTGCAGCACCCAGTAAAGTAAATGACATATTGCTGGAATAAAGGGCTCTGCCCCTTTATTATGCTATTCCCAGACTACATAAAAAACACCTGGGTGACCGATTCCCTTAAAAGTGCCCCTCAACCCCGGGACTCAAAACTGAATATACATATCCTCTGTATAGTCACCCTCAGTTCCATCCTGTGTCCTCCGCTCAGATCTGGGTTCCTTTCTACTTGCTCAGCAGAGGTACAGACAGCAGTGCTAGGTCTAATCCAGGACTCCCCTGCCTTTCCGAAGACTGGGACCCGCCATATGATGCACCAGTATGTCATATGTTGGGGGAGAATTAAAAGAGCGCACAACCACATCATTACAATACATACTTGTTCCTACGTTTCAGAGGAAGACGTTTACTGCTGAATGGCTGCCAATAGCTTCTACACCAAGTTGCAGAACCAAAGCAGAAATACATAGTTAGGTCCAGAAATATTCGGACAGTGACAACTTTGGGGATTTTAGTTGTTCACCAAAACATATTTACGATTCAGCAGTTATAGAATCAACATGGGATTAAAGAGCAGACTCTCGGTTTTAATTTAAGGATGTTCACATGCTAATTGGAGAACAAGTTTGGGAATTGCAGCCCTTTACTATGTAGATGCCTTTTTTTAAAGGGGCAATAAATAATTGGACAATTATCTCAAAAGCCCTTTAATGGGCTGCATGGGATATTCCCTTCTTAAACCATCATCAATTAAGCAGGTAAAAGGTCTGGCGCAGATTCCAGGCGTGGCATTTGTTTTAGGAAACGGTTGCTGTGAACCCACAACATGAGGTCAAAGGAGCTCTCAATGGAAGAGAGATCGATCATCATTAGGGTGAAAAAAAAGAAGAAATCCATCAGAGATAGCATAAATGTTAGCAGTGGCCAAATCAACAATGTGGTAATTTCGAGAGAGAGAAAAAAAAAAAAAAATAAACATAAAAAGAGTGCCCAATGGAGAAGCTGAGAACGCAAAAAGATCGGGAAGTCCATGGATGACAAATGTGGTGGGCGTTTGCAGAATTCTTTCCATGGTGAAGAAAACCCCTTCACAACATCCACCCAAGTGATGAACACTCTCGATGAAGTTGATGACTCAGTATCTAAGGGGTACTTCACACGCTAAAACATCACAGGTTTTGTGATGTAACAGCGACCTCTCCAGTGATGTTGTAGTGTGTGACATGTAGCAGTGATCAGGCCCCTGCTGTGAGGTTGCTGCATGTCGTTCAGGACCATTTTTCGGTCCTTTGTCTCCCGCTGGTCAGCACGCATCGCTGTGTGTGACAGCAATAGATCAACGATCAGCGACCTCACAGGCTGGTAACCATGGTAAACAATGGGTATCTAGGCAGCGCCTAGTTACCTGATCTATACATTTTTTTTTTTTTCCCCACCTATACATGTGGTCTGTGTACTATGAGGGAAGTGTATGAGCTTTGATATTGCACTTCCTGTAGGTAGGCAGACGTGACTAGAGACATAAGCCAGTATTCCTAGGTATATGGACGGGATCTGGATTTGGCTCTATTAACCCCTTGGAAAAGAGTAAAGGGGATTACTCACAGCAATACACAGTTTTTTGCACGACTTTGTTTTTGTTACTCTAGACAACTAGGTCTTTTTAACATTTGAGTTTATTAAAAGTTCTATTTTAACTTCTCTTTTTATCTATGCTATTGCTTTAATTTGACCTGACCTGTATGAGAACCATTGGTTTGAGCAGGAGGTAACCTGACCCGCTATTGATATTACTGATCTATACCTTGGTTACCAGCCATCTCCGCTTCCAGGCTGGTATCCAAGGTACACAGCAGGGGTATCTAAGCACATCGCTGTCCCTAGTTAACCGCTGTGTACCTTGGATACGAGCCTGGAAGCGGAGATGGCTTGTAACCAAGGTATAGATCTGGTAACTAAGCGCTGCGCGCTGCCTAGATACCCGTTGTTTATCATGGTTACCAGCCTGCTCCCACTTACCGCAGCCTGTCAGAAGATAGGTGTGGGAGCTCGACATAGTGGAAAGAATAGTTTATATTCTTTCCACGATGTCGCTGCTGAGTCTGCATGTTTGACAGCTCACCAGCGACTGCATAGACACTTTCCAGCGATCCCGGTCAGGTCGGATCGCTGGTGGGATCGCTGGAAAGTCTCAGCATGTAAAGGGGCCTTAAGTCTACCATAAAGATAAGACAATGAGAGCAAAAACAGAGGTTTCACCACAAAGTGCAAATCATTTATCAGCCTTAACATAAGAAAGTCCAGATTAGACTTTTCCAGAAAAAAAAAAAAAAAACATCTAAAAGGCGCCCAGTTCTGGAAAAACATTTTGTGGACAAAAGAAACCAAGATCAACCTGTACCTGAATGATGGAAAGAAGAGAGTATGGAGAAGGCTTGGAACAGCTCCTGATCCAAAGAACAGTACATCTCAACCCCATTGAGCTGCATTCACATGCTTAACAGAAATCATAGGGCAGAAACAACCAGAAAAAAATAAACTGAAGTCAGCAGTAGTAAAGGCTGACAACGAATCACAAAGGAGGAAACGCAGTGTGAAATGATGTCAATGACTCAAGACTGTCATTAACTGTAAAGCGTTCTCTACAAAGTATAAAAATCACAATTTTATTATGGTAAAGTAAATTTGTCCAATTACTTTTGAGCCCCTGAAATGAGATTTTGTGGAAAAACTGCAGCAATTCCTAAAAACTTGACAAGATATTATTGTTCATCCCCTTCAATTAAACTTGAAAGCCTCCACTTCAACTGCATCTCAGTAGTTTCATTCTAAGTAACAAATAGTGGCAGAGCCCAAATCCCACAGATTGGGTCACTGTTTAAATATTTCTGGACCTAAGGGGATGTGGCAAGTGACTAAGATTTGTGTTGAGTCAAGGCGCTTTTTGTCATTTGTAAACCTTAACGCTAAAGCTGAGCACATGGCGCAGGTTCGTTACAATGGTTCGTTAGGTCTCTCCCAGGTCAACACACAAGTTTCTTGCTTAGTGGGATATCGGCCTTTCAGTTACACAAACAGAAAGAAACTAAATATTTAAAACTTCACAAAAACAGGATTAACCTGAATCATGTATGTGCAATAAATCATATTTAATTTGGAAGGTGGAGAGAGGTGGAGGGGCAAGAGGTTTAAAAGACTAATTAGAGAAGGATTGGCATTATGAGAATGGAGACGGTGTGTCGGACTCGCCCATCTTGCATGCTTCACTTGTATATTGGAGATATATATTCATAAAGTAGTGAGCCGATGTGACTGGATCATATTAGAACTGTTACATTTCTACTATTCTACAATTTACAGGTCTATGAAGTGGAGACCCTGCCGCACTTACGTGGCCACACCACAACGTCTGGGATTCTCTTGAACATTCCTTCCCTGAGTGCAAACATCTCGTGGAGGCAATGACCTGTGCAAAACATTATACAGAAACCATTCATTGATGTATCACATATAAATCTACATGTTACAACATATCACATACAAAGGCTATGAGGACTCTGGCACAAAATGAGTGTCACATTTATTAAAAGGGAATTTGTCAGCAGGTCTTCGCCATGTAATCTGAAAGCAGCACTTGCTGGTCTGCATGTTGTCATTTTGGTGCAAACACTGTTTTCTGCTGAAGATGTAGCAGTGTTCTGAATGCTGAGCCCTGTGTAACCCTGCCCACACCATTGATATACAGCGGTAGACTAGAAGGCAAAGGACACTCAAATCCTGTTGGATAACCTCCTGCTGATAAAACACTGATTGTATTAAACAGCTTAGTATGTGACATATTACTAGAATCAGGATCACTGCCTCGAAATCATGTTGCCCTCAGATTACATAGCAAAAACCTTCTGATAGATTCTTTTAACAAGCCACACCGCTTACTCAATCTGGCGCTTTGTACTCCAGCATGTTCATGCCAAAACCCAGTCTTGATGAAGTGAGGTCATGGTCTACAACATTTTTTTACCTTACTCCAAGGTCTCTTCTGTTTCAAAGGAAGTTACAAATCCAAGAGGGCAGAGCAACTTGGGAGCAGAACTTCTTTAAATGATCCCCGATATATAAACATATCCCGTATCCCGAGCCTGGGGCTCTTTGTGCCCTTCTAAATGTAGCGCTGGCCAGGTAGCACCATTCTCTATGGGACTGCTGAAAAAAATGGAGTGCAGCGTTCTGCCATCTCCTGCAACCCATAGAGAATAAATAGAAAGGGGACGCTTCATTCTCAGCCATCATTGCATTCTGCCGGGATATGTCAGGGCCGCCGTTCCAAGGATTGCTGAGGGGTCTGACTGTTAGGACCTTTGGACAGGTAATAAAGGGTTGTTCCCACCATCTAAAATTAACAAAGAATCTCCTAAAATGATTTCATTGCAGGGTATGATAATGCTTTTCAGTTTCTCTGTAGCGCCACCACAGGGAAAATTAAGTATTACATGTTGTCCGATGCATAGACCTACTTTGTTTTACAGTCTTAGCCCAGGCTAATTGATGGTGGTCCAGAATGAGCGAGTCCCCTCTTAAAGGGTATTTGTCAGCAGGTTTTTGCTATGTAATCTAAGCGCAGCATAGTATAGAGGCAGAGACCCCGATTCCAGAGATGTATCACTTACTGGTCTGTGTTTTGCTATTTAAATAAAATAACTATTTTATTAGGAGATTATCACTACAGGACTAGGTGTCTTGTTCCTCCCAGTCCAACTCGAACCCCACACGTGTTTAGCAGTTTTCTCTAAATATTCAGTGTACACAGAAAGCAGCCAATCAGTAGTGTGGGCGGGGCTCTGATAGATCTACAACAGGGAAAACAGTGATTGCATCCCAACTATAGCATCCAGTAAACTAAGAGATATAGCGCTCAAATCAGGGTCTCTGTCCCTAAATGATATGCTACAATCAGATTTCATAGTAAAACCTGCTGAAAGATTCCCTTAAAGAGTGGAGCAGGTATTAAATTTAGACTAGACCAGGCAGAACCTGCTCCCTATTTATCAGAGCATGATCTCTGATCTATCTTGCTAGACATATTACACCTCTCTTCTATAAGCCACCTCTTGGTTGGTTTACCTTACACCAATATTATAAATGATGACACACCTGCTATCATGAGATCTGGCATATTTTATGATTCTCTTTATCTAGAGACATTTAAAGCTTTCTATTGCAGTGTGAAAAGCATCAAACACTTGATATATCTGTCAGACGGCATGTTTGAGGGCTTATTGGTGCCATATCAGCCAATACGTGGGTGTGTATTGCCTACTGAACATTGTCCCTTATGGTCAAACAGGATAGTTCAGAAGGGTTTTCTAAATCAGATAAACCCTTTAAAGTGGCATGACTATCAAAAGTGACCATATAAAAACTGCATACAGAGGTGAAGAAGCACCAACATTGTTTTATCTTTCCTTAGTGTGTGGGTGACGGAGAAAAAAAGCAATTCGCTCAAAATCAGTACAAGGTATGGTCAGTGAAGGGATTAGTTACAAAGTTGGACAGTAACTTGCAGGAAATGTCCCATGACACAAAAAGTCAAACTATGATCCTTGCATGATGAATATGATGCTAAGGGCCAAAATTGGAGCAATTGCATGGATCAACGTCCCAAAGTCTTCCTGATGAGACGTAATATTGGCTGTATGATAAAAGAACAGGTCCAACTCCAAACATGTTATATAACTGTAGGAGGCTCAAAAGTAGGGCGACATGAGACGTGAGGATTGTAGGCTCATACTGACTAATATCTAATGATCGTTAACCGTATAGATTTGCCACCAATGATTAATTGCAACCCAGTAAAATCCATAATCTACAGGATTTTTTTTTTTTTATCCACAGGTCGCAGCTTTGCGTTCACAAACTGTAATATACGACACGGACTCATGTCACCTGTCCACATTCGGGCTGAATTTGTAAAGTGTCTAGTGACCGAAGCCGTACTGCACATTGGCTTATAATAGAGGTTGGCCATGCAGTAAGTGGCCACGGCCACTTGAAGGAGCGGTGTGGCTCCGCTGCCTCCGGTATGGGGCACAGTTAATCAGTGGGGGTGTCCATCAGATACTGATGACCCATCTTAATGTAAAAGTCACGGACAACCCCTTTAAGTGCAATGCCATACTGGGACATTGTGATCTTCATGTACTGCAATACATGGCAATGCAGCCATACTCTTATTGGAAAGCCTCTAGTAGTCTTTCCTTTAAGTGCCAAATGTGGATCTGAATGTTATTGTTCTTACATTTTCTTAGGAAGCTCATACCAGATGCATCTTTCTGGCTGCCTGAGGCATTACATAGTTTTCTGTACATTATGAATACACATACAAACAGTTCCTCACCATGAGCTCGGAAAAGCCGGTCTTCAACATCTTGAGAAAACGAAATTCCAATGGCTTTGATGTCCTGGAGAAATCCCTCGTTTACAATAGCTGGTGGGGCATCGCTTACATTTAAAGATGCCTAATAAAGAAACATTGGTGATTACAATAAGGGCGATGGATGCAATTTGCTTCCTATAATTGGACTTTGAGAAGACTTGAGCGCAGCACGTGAACAGCACTGGAGACTTCCAAGAACTGATCAATATCCGTCTAATAGGTCAACATTACTCAAAGTGGTGGAGGACCAGGAAAAGCCATTTCATCAAAGACCAGGGGAAGCACAAGAGTATGAAAAAGGTATCAAGGAGAGCACATTAAAATATCAATAGTACTAAGTAACTCCTGCCATTATGTGCCATGTCAAATGAGGTGACGTTAGAGAGCCAGACGCCATCAGATTGATAATATTATAGTACGATGTATGGCGCTGTGGCTTTAGTTGTCAAGTGAGGGCATAAAATTCTACTTCTATATTGTTCTGCTTCTGTGAAAGCTAGGAGACAACCATAATGGTCAACAGAGGTGGATAATCGAGTTGCAGGATTCCAGTCTATGGGTCAGGTGTGAAGCCAGTCGGAGGCTACAGTTACAAAAGGGTTTCTCGGACAGGTTAGGCAGAACCCTGAGAAACCCTTGACACCCTTTAACCTCTATATAGGGATCTGGATTTACAACAGGGTCCAGGAGATTGCTGCCTATCAAAGGGCTGCAGTCCAGAGATAGGAAAGTTACCAAGAAGGTCAATGCCGGGAGGTCAGGAAAAGGACAAAATTAAGATCCGATAGAGTTGTCAGAAACCGGGTCAAAACCAAGATGGCAGCAAAGTACAAAATCATGAGTCAGGAGAAGCGTCCAAAAACAAGTAACACAGGAAAACACCAATATAAGAAATGACAGTAGTCAGGGAAACCAAAAGCTATTTCTGGCAGCTTCCAGCAGAAAACTGAAGGTATTAGTAGGGTGTGGTGCTTTCCAATAGACTGAAGCTTAGGAGTTAATGACTTCAGTTGGGCAGCATGCACGCAACCTCTACTCTGTCAGACTGTGAAGCACTGCAGGTCCCAGCTACTCAAACTTAGTGGATGAATGGAGCCTGCGCTCTCCAGAGATTCTGGTCCCGACTTCTCCATCACCAGCACCACCAATAGGGTGAATACAGCAGTGCCTGGTGACAGAAGCAGACGTCACAGAAAAGATGTATGGTGAGGATGTGACATCAGGTCAGAAAGGGTAAGGAGAGTCACATCACTCCCAACTAATTGTCAAGATTCTTTATTGTCCTAAATCTAGATTAGTCTTCTGACAATTGGGTAAGGTTTCATAATGTGCAAGTAAAACATCTCAGCAATGGTGAAAAAAAAATAAAAATGAATAGAATGTTTGTACTTACTCGGGAGGTAGATTTGTGATCCAGACTAGCACCAAATGTCTTTTCCATCCATTCACGCAATGCGGGCAGCACCATCCCACTCAGTTTATATCTGCAAGACAAGTCCAACAAAATATTACTACGAAACCTTTCTAAATGAATGCATTTTTTGTTTGCTGTGGTACTTGTATATTTGGGTGAAATATCATGTACTCATGTAAAAGAGCAAAATAAGTTCAGGATGACCGAGTGTTGAGGACGTTCACATCTTTATGCCTATGTAAGGTGCATCCATTGCCACTGATTGGTATTGTAACCAGAAGAAAAAAAATGCCACTTGGGATAAAGCATGGGCGAGTTTGACATGCACCATTAAAAGGGTTATCCAGGAATGTAATAAAATGGCCCCAACTGCACAATTCAAACATCAACCCTTCTAATCATGTATCTGGACTGGCTGCATTCAGAAGAAACAATGTTCCCGAACCTACTGTATATGTCTCAATGGACAGAAGACATGTAACTCAGAGTCAAGGAGAAGTGCTGTGACATCAGAAGAAATAAATCTTCTCTTTATAATGACGGATTTTTTTTTTTTTTTATTCCCACCTTAGTCCTGTGTGCTCAGTCAACAGAGAAGATTTATTTATTCTGCAACACCCCAGGGTATGTGCGTTTATGATACAGCTCCTTTCTCAGTTGATACACAGGTTTCAGGAGCAGTTTTTCTTCACCCTGCAGCTCGTACCTACACAACAAGGATTCACAGGGGCCATTTTATTAGTTTTTGAGAAACCCTTTACGCACTTAACGGATTAGGGGCTTCTTTCATCGGCCATGCGGCAGCATGAGTACTGCACTCCAATAGGAGCCATGAATACGTTCGTCATAATTAACATTACTTTTGTATATATGTAGATTAATTCATCATTGGAGCCCATCTACAACATCTCCCCACGAGGCTCCACCCACTTTTTTTTTTTTATGTGGAGTAACGGATTATGCTTTTTTTTTTTTTAAAGGGGAACTCCCGGAGATCAAACTTTTTAGTACTGCCCTGGCCATCCTACATGATTAAGCAGAGCTGGGCACTACAGTTCTAGGATCTATACATCGCTTACAAATCAATAGAATCATATCTGCTCCTCAGCTCTCACCTTCCCTCAAGCGACTGAGAAATTCAGCCTCATGCTGCAGCAGTGACAAGAGGTGTGTCGGGAGTGTGGACCCTGTGGGCTCCAGGATCATCTTAACTTCCTGCCCCCTCACACTTCTGTATGAATAGTGGGACGTGGCTGCTGGTCCATGGTCACACTACAATCCTCTCCCTGATTTACTATCCTACTGTATGTAATGTATGAACAGGGGTGTTCTCCCTTCAAATAGCAAACATGTCACCATATAAATACACGCTGTGATCTTTTGCTGTACAAAGATATGATGGTAGATT
>JARQOC010000011.1:48539532-48562722 GCA_033576535.1 Allobates femoralis
TACTAAAGCAGTAGGAGAGTTAACAGATAATAACAGTGACACAGGAAGTCTACACAGGCAACCTGTGTAAACAAATATAGTCAACAAGATAATAACAGTGTAACAAGGCCTGAACCAAACAGGCACGTGTGTAAACAGTTAATAGTTAGAGTAATACTAGTACCACAAGGCCTGTAACTAAGCAGGCGCATGTGGAAAACAGTGAAGAGTTAACAAAGCAATAATCGTACAACAGGCCTGTAACTAAACAGGCTCACAGTACTACAAGGCCTGGAGCTAAACAGGCACAAGTTTAAACAATCAACAGAGTGATAATAGGCAACCCTGTGTAAACATGTTAACCATGTAACAGCTGAGAAGCTATGTGATAACTGTAGAAAAAAAGGCCCACCAGGGCAATAGGGTGGGTGCTGTGTCCCCCAATTAGAGGCTAAGAGAAAAGGATTTTACGGTGAGTACACAAAAATCTCCTTTTCTCCTTCGCCTCATTGGGGGACACAGACCGTGGGACGTCCCAAAGCAGTCCCTGGGTGGGAAAGAACAATGGAACTAGTGACACCGAGCATGGTCAGTGAAGAACTATGCCCCGACAGGCAGACCCGCTGCCGCCTGGAGGGCACGTCAAGCCCTATAGTGGCTTGAGTATGTGTGTAGACTGACCCCTTTTGGCTGTCTACACACTTGTCGGACTGAGACCTGGTACCAAATGGACCAGGAAGTCCTCACGGCCGTAGTAGAATGTGCCGTGCCGCTGCCGTAAGTGATGAGATTTTGACGGTAGAAGCGTCTTGGATGGTTAGACGAATCCACTTGGTTAGAGGAGCCTTAGAGGCTGATATGTCATTAATTCTGCCTTCTGGAAGAAGGGAGAAAGAGAATCCGACCTGTGGAGAGGCACTGGTTGTGGGTACTCAGATGCGTAGGGACCTGATAAGGTCCTGCATATGTAGGTCCTTTACGACCAGACAGACTGGAGTCGGTCACAGCGATGACAGAGAAACGTCTTTAGTGAGGTGGAAGGAGTATACTGCCTAAGAAGGATGGAACCAGCCGTAGAACAGTCTTGTTCAGGTAGAAGACCAGAAAAGATGGTTTACATGAGAGCGCTGAAAGTACCGATACCTCTGCAGAGAAAAATAATTTGCCACCAAAACACATTACTGTTTGGATGAGAATGCTAAGGATAAACCTATAGATGCTCAAAAGGTGGATCTTGTAGAGCCATGAGGACGAAGATCAGGTCCCGCAGGTGTAGACCCGTGGTATGGAGACCTTAAATGGGAGACCCTTTGAAGGGAGGATTTTCCTAGAGACCTGGTGGCAACACGTTTATTTATGTATTTTTTTTTTTTTTTTTTTTTTTTTTTTTTTTTTGAAAGGTGAAACAGGCTGAAACCCTGCTGTGTGAGAGACCCCAAGGACAGACCTGAGTTTAGGTCTGAGTGGAAGAAACGAAAGATCCTTGCATGAAATAGGGTAAGGGGAATGACCCCTAGAGGTGCTCGGAGATAAAGAAAAACAAAACGATTACACTCATGGTATATCGTCGATAAGGCTGGTTTACTCGCTGCGACCATGGTCGCTACACCATCCAGGGAAAAGACCCATGGGTAAATTCCAGGTCTCAAGGGCTACGCCACTATTTTCAGAGTTGAGGAATTCCGAGGGAGATCAGGTCTGAACTGTCATTTTAGTTGTCCTGGTACTGCTGGTATGAGTTGGACGAAATTTTCGTCCAAGCGCATCTGGGCCAGTCTGAAAATACAGGGAGATCTGGCAACCGTCTTGTTTGACCTTCCGCACTATCCTGTTAGTGTGAAAGAATATAGGGAGACGGAGACAGGTCCCATCTAGGACTGGTATGTCTGTCCTATTGACTGTAGGTTCTAGGACCTGGCCAGAAAGGATGGAACCTTAGCATTGGACACGTGAGGCCGTCAGGTCCACATCTGTAGTCTCCTGGCGCTGGCAGTCTTGACAGAAGACATCTGGATGAAGGGGCCGCTTCCCTGAGTCCGTCCCTTGGCGGGTTAGCCCGGTATGAGAACAGCTGACAGTACAGCGTTCAAGGATTCCACCCGGGGAAGGATGTGGCGAACGTCTGTCATCACTTGGAGACTGTGGGTTCCACCCTGGTGGTTGACATATGCCACGGCTGTGGCATTGTCTGACTATATCCTAACAAGACCGACTGCCAGAAGATCACTGAATGATTCCAGTACTAGAAATACTGCCCGAATCTTCGTAGATTGGGGGGCATCCTCGTGTGTGGGCGGGACTATTGGCACGTGCATTGTGATGGGAGTACATCGCACCACATCCTGTTTCTGGGCCATGTCTAAGCATGGATAGTTGAAGAGGCTGTAGGTGCAGCTGAGGCTATGGAACTGCCTCCCATGCTGCCACTATCCTGTCTAGGACTCTTATAGCTGTCGTAAAAGATTGAGGAGACCGCTGAAGCGAATTCCCAGACGAAGAATCCGTGCCTTGTCTGGGAAAAACAAATATGGCTGATACGCCATATGTGATGCTGCAGCATGTGTCCATCAGGAAGACATATAGGACTCCCTGAGTTTGTGTTCTGTGTTGGAACATGTGCTCTGGCATTGTGGTAGACCCATGGAGGGTGATCCGTCAACCGAGTCTTCTTAACGTGTCCAGTGAAATCGACAGCATTCGCAGACTCCGAAAATCATGCATTGATGAATAAGTCGTCCCGATATGGGAGACTCCTGAGATGCAGTATAGACATTTCCAACTTCAGGCTGCATTTATGAGCTTTAGGTCTCACGGTAGTCACTTTTAACTCCTGAGACGAGAAGGGACTGACTGCGTGGAAGAAGGTTCAGGCCACAGCCACACGGGAGACCGGAGGGGCCCATCCATTGGGTTAATGCATTTGCGAGTCTGCGAGGTCCTGCTTCGAAACGGACTGAGCAGAGGGCATTACGCGTGTTATCTCCACCCAAGTACCTAATATGGGTACAGTGAGGAGATTGGCCGCTGGACCCGTGTTCCACGTTCTGCAACATAGAGTTTCGTTTTAATAGTCCGGGGATGGAGGCCGGGTAGACCCTGTGCGGTCCCAACTTCAACCCGAGTCCCCAACAGTGGGGAGGCGAGGAAGGAGTATGCTATGGGTCGCAGGTTCCCGAGACCCTTAGCTCAGTTCCCCGTGCCACTGCGGATCACGGTGTTTCAGCCTGTGTCTTTTGAGACTTGGCTGTCGTCACCGCCAACCGGAGCTCCAGCTATGGGGTCTGGAGAGAATTGGTGAGCAGTCCTGGGACGCCTTACTGTTGTCGGGTAATTGCAGGTTATATCAGCTTCAACTGGGCTCTCCAACAGTGGGGGGCCTAGGAAGAAACCTGTCAGTTAAACCTGAAGGAAGTCCGCCACTAAAAAAGGTCCCTGCGTGGCGACCGATCCCTTGTCAGACTTAGCCTAAGCTCCGACCAACCCGAACGCTTCCGAAGAACCGGAATCAGTTATGCCAACGGCGGATAAAAAACCGTCCTGATGTGTTCTGGGGGTGGAAAACGATCTTTGCCTCCTAAGCGCCTGAGGTGTACAGAAATTCTCCAAACAGGTGTCTAGTGAGGCATAGGAGACCTGTGATGGCCTCCTTACGACCACTTCCGCCTCCCATCCACGTAACCCGATGCCACGTCTACTGGCGATGGCAGTAGACGCTGTTATTGCAGAGTAATTGGCAGCGTCCAGGACTTATGTATCAGATAGTCCTGAGGTAACGACTCGAGCCGTTCGGGCCACAGAGTATGATCGGCGGGCAGGAAACAATAGTGCCTGACGGAATTGAATCCGTATCTTGAGTACCTTACAGTTATTAAACCTGTTATCGGGACGAAATCAATGATTTTTGGAGAATGTCATAAAAACGACCTACGTGCTGTCTGTGCGTCAATATAGAAAACAGAAGCATGAAGTGCCTGACGGAATTGAATCCGTATCTTAATTACCTTACAGTTATTAAACCTGTTATCGGGACGAAATCAATGATTTTTGGAGAATGTCATAAAAACGACCTACGTGCTGTCTGTGCGTCAATATAGAAAGCAGAAGCATGCGTAATGTCTGGCCAGTAGGTGTTGTGATAGGTGTACTGTCAGGTAACTTTAATACTGTAGGACAGGGCAGTAACTGATCACCTGACGTATTTACACTGCCCCTTATTATGACATCGTTCCTTGCATGTGTGGCGTGAGCAGGGGCGTAACTACAATAGGTGCAGGGGAACTAAAGATTTGCAATAATTGGGGGCCTCGTTGGAGCTTTCGCATCGGGGCCCCGAGGCCTGAAGTTACGCCACTGGGCGTGAGGACTAAATGCAGCAGGACATCATTGTTGGTTGTCCTGCCGTCGCTATTGGGAACTGGCACAGAGCAAGGCTCTGTAGGCCTTTTCCGGAACCCCTGGAAGCGGCCTTAGTGATGTATTGCCGCAGGCAGGGAGCCCTGCTGGGTTCCTTGACCCCTGGCTCCCCTAAGGGCTGAGGCAGGCAGGAAGCTCTTACTGAGCTCCTTATCTGGTCCTGCACCGCACATATTCGCTGGCCCAAGTTCACTTTCAGCCCTGCAGCAGGGATGAAGCCCTGTCATGGCCACAGTACTTGGTACCAATGAGGAGCTGTGCCCAATCCAGCTTTAGTTTGGCATTAAGGGTTGTGCACACTGTGCTTTCAACCCTGCTTCCACTGTGCCCTGTGGATAATGGCCGCCGCTGCTAACAGCAGGGCGGGACCAGAATCCTAAGGCGTGCCATAGGCTTCGCGCCAGTTATCCTCCGTCCCGCCCCCTGCTTTGCTGTGCAGCTCCGGCCCGCCCTCTGTTATGACGCTGTCCGCGTCATTCTCGTCATCCGGGGGCGGGCCGGGGGGCGGTGATAAGGCGGCGGCTTCGCGCTAGGCCGAAGCCGCGGCCTCAAGTAAACAGCGAAGCCGCAAATGACGGCAGGCCGGCGCGGAGGTCCGGTCCGGGACCGAAACAGATCTGGACCCGGCCGGACCCCAGGAGCTGTGGCCACATGCGCGCTTGCCCAGCGCAGCCCCCAGCAGGAGAACCCAGGGGACTGGGTCTCCTGGATTCAGGGGTAGGGTGGCTGCTCCCATCAGGAGATCCCAGAAAACTGGGTCTCCCGGCATCCAGGGACTGTGGGGACCCTGCAAGGAGCCCAGAAAAACCGGTGCTCCAACTTGCAGTATGGGCTCCCTTCCCTCTCAGGAGAGAGCAGCAAAAGCTGATCTCCTGGATTACACGGACGTTTGCTGCAGCCTTTAGGGGACCCCCAGGGAACAGTCTCGTGGCAGCAGGACTGGGGCTCTTGGGGAGTAGTCATCCAGGCTGAGGTCTCCTGCGTGTGCTGCGCAATGCAGCTGACCCTTTAGCCTTGTCCCCTTTAGGAGCACTTAGCAGAGCTGTGGCTCCTGGTGCTGCAGTCTGGCACAGTGCTGCAGCCCATGCCCATCAGAAGCATTCAGCAGCACCGATGCGTCTGGATTGCGACCACGCGGCACGTTAGTGCCCTACCTGCGGTGTCTCAACCTATCAGCCCCATGAGGGGTGGTTAGGGAGGGATGCTGCAGTCCATCATCCAAGGGCTTCTGTGTAGCCTCGACCTCAACCCAGGGTCCCCAACAGTGGGGAGCTGGAGAAGGAAGACCATCATCTCAACCTCAACCAGGCACCCCCAACAGTGGTGGGCCGAGGAGGGAGCGGCATGTGGGGGGAAAAGTCGACCTCAACCAGGCGCCCCAACAGTGGGTGGCCGAGGAGGGACCATGCCGGGAGTCTCGTTAGAGACCCACTTTTCTTCTTCTTGAAGTAAAAAATCCAAAAAGTAAAAAATTTTAGGAGCAATAAAATTTGTGTGTGCCTCCTACAAGACACTAAGCAAAAACTGGAGAATCACTTCCTGCTTCAGGGGTGTAATGCTGCAGAGGAGGAGTTTTCTTAACTCTTTTGCAGATTCTGCCTAGTGTCGCCTCCTAGTGGACAGCAGCATAACACCCACGGTCTGTGTCCCCCAATGAGGCGAAGGAGAAATGACTACTTATCCTGGAAAAATACGCCATCATATGGCTATATTCATTACAAAGAGAAGTTATGGTGGTTAGAAGAAGGGGAAAAGACGGTGCTGCACACAGGGTTCCTTAGGATGTCGTCTTTATTGGTGCGCAGGGACTTACATGGTGAGGTGTAGCGGGTGGGAGGACGGGGATTAAGGCATGACGGCCGTTTCACGCTGTGAGTGGTGCTTCCAAGGGTACAAGTGAGTAGTGCTTCCATGGGAAGAAGGGGAGGAAAAGAGAAAAGCAACTGTGCAAAAACAAAAATGTCCATTTCGGAGAATGGGGAGGGGGTTAAAGAGGTTGTCCAGATAATAAATAAATTATATATAACCAGCAGAAATGGGAATCGGCACAAACAAAGAAGTCTGGTGCAATAAATCCTGTGCAATGCAGTGTTCACTTGCACAATGTCATACTTCCCAAAAAACAGGCAGCACTCAAATGAAGTTGAAAGGGACAGCTTTAATGTAGCCCCTTGTGGCCCCTATGGGGCCTATGTCAAGCAAGGTACAAAAACTCTTCCAGATTGTAACTTTACCCCACTGGCGGACACACAGCAGAGGGTCCCTTTCCAAGACTAGTTTGCTGGGCCCTTTGAAGTTCTATAGGTTAATGAAATACACAATTCCACCTGCTTTGAACATGGAAAGGGGCTCCCAGCTTCTTGGGCCCCCATGCGGTTGCACCAATGATATGTCCGCCCCTGCTTTACCCCCTGTAGGCTTATTTTTGGCATACTGCATTAAGCCACCACTTTCACAGTGAATTATTTTAGTGACATATCGCCACTTTCATCACGTTTACTATGGTTCTATTGTGACGGTTTATCCTCTTTTTTTCCAATATGTTTTGGATTTAGTTTTCTAAAATCGCTCATTTCCTCCCAATTCACAAATAGACCAGAGGAAACGATTAGCGTCCCCGACTGTGCACGGCCCGGCCGTTACTGCTCCAGTATCAAAGACCGGCGCAGGCACATACAACCTCGCCTGACACACTTTACTTCTATTATTGACTTATTACCAGTGCGGAAATTCACGGTTAACCAAAATTGATTACCTCTGATTGATAGCCGGGTATACAGTAAACTCCAGGTTCACAGATGGCTGGCTCCGTACCATTTGATGCAAGACTGCTGAGCTTTGAAAATGATTTCAGTGGGACCGCTCGGTTTTGTAGCCGTTTAAGGGCATCTATTCCAACTCAGGTGCCGTACAGATGGCAAAGCCAAGCTAATATGGAAAAATGAGGAACAAGTGACTATTTAATGTACAGGAATGCATGATCTGCATCACTAATAGATGGTGCTGTTGCATACCGGAAGCCCGACCAGATGGCCGTACATTAAAACACATCAGTCCTTGAGAGAATTAAGTGCAGGCAATTTGCTCACATTTTGTAAAGGCTGCAGCATATCACATTAGAGGAAAGGGAACGAGAGATTAACGACTTTATTTATTGGATGGATTTAGACATAGTAGTTTGGTGGGGGTTTTTCCTTTTTTTTTTTTTCTTTTGAATAGAATTTGCTGTTCATATGTTTTTCATAAATATGTTTTGCAAGAGCCTTTTCCATTAAGGAATGATTCGCGTAAGGAACAGGGCATTCATTCAGATCAAAGTCGTTCTATAGATTAAATGCAATAATAGAAAGCAGAAAAATCACAATGAAGGAGCAGCTCATGAGTTACCTGACATTGCTGCGGGTTAGAAGTATTGGGGACCGTACACATTGGGTAGGGCTGATGCTCTGATCACTCCTACAGCACTAAAGCCTCATTTACATATGGATTAAAACAGTCATTTGTAATTCTAAGCAACAGGGGGTTTCACTAAAATCATGGATGATAGTATCTTTTAGAGAACAACATAAAATATACATAGTCTTTGGCATGATATATTCCCTTCAAGGGGGTTGGGCAATAAACTATTGTACATTTGAATTCATAGATCTTAGAATATTAATTGGTTCCACAATTGGATGTGTTAAATAATGTTCCTCATGATATTCTTTTAAATGTGTCCCTGTGTAATGGATGTGTCCAACCATGCAGGAACAGGTCGGATATACCACAGCTCCCGGGCAGGGGAGGAAGTAAAATAATAGACATTCCAGCCAGAGATGCCTAAGGGACGTCTCTGCCTAGTTGACAGCCCTGCAGCCAATGATTGAGCTTTGTCTTCTTTTCCCCGTTGACCCCCCATGCAGCCAATGACTGAGCTCTGTTGTCTCTTCCCAATTGACAGCTCTGCAGCCAATGATTGAGCTCCGTTTTCTCTGCCCAGATGACAGCCCTACAGCCAATGATTGAGCTCCGTTATCTCTGCCCACTTGACAGCCCTGCAGCCAATGATTGAGCTCCGTTATCTCTGCCCACTTGACAGCCCTGCAGCCAATGATTGAGCTCCGTTTTCTCTGCCCACTTGACAGCCCTGCAGCCAATGATTGAGCTCCGTTTTCTCTGCCCAGTTGACAGCCCTGCAGCCAATGATTGAGCTCCGTTTTCTCTGCCCAGATGACAGCCCTGCAGCCAATGACTGAGCTCCATTGCCTCTGCCCAGATGACAGCCCTGCAGCCAATGATTGAGCTCCGTTTTCTCTGCCCAGATGACAGCCCTGCAGCCAATGACTGAGCTCCATTGCCTCTGCCCAGATGACAGCCCTGCAGCCAATGATTGAGCTCCGTTTTCTCTGCCCAGATGACAGCCCTGCAGCCAATGACTGAGCTCCATTGCCTCTGCCCAGATGACAGCCCTGCAGCCAATGATTGAGCTCCGTTTTCTCTGCCCAGATGACAGCCCTGCAGCCAATGACTGAGCTCCATTGCCTCTGCCCACTTGACAGCATGTGCTGCTGAGTTTTGTTCTTGGCTTAAGTGCTGTCGACATTACATTAGGGCTGTAGATAAAGATAAGACAACAGGGAGCAGCGGTGGAGACTTAACACTGGACCCGGGGAGGGTGATTAGAACAGTGTTTAAACCATAATGCTGCTTATTTCTTTAGCTTTGTAGCTTTAGCTGATAATAAATTATTCAAAAATCCTTATTGATTATTGTCATCTGTGTTCCAGCTCGGAGAGAGCGGTTACTGCACAGGCCATGAGCCCGACTCCATGGAGTTCAGCACGTTGGGAGGCTGGGTGGCTACACGAGCATCGGGCATGAAGAAGAACATCTATGGAAACATTGAAGATCTGGTAATGCAGTTCCTCTGTTTTCTTTTCTCACGCACCAACTACTTCTTAAATACAGTAAAATCATCTGGAGGATATAGTCCAGAGTTCCCTTCCTTTCTGCTCTTTTCCCATGTCTAATGATGTACTAGATGCTATTTCCACGCAGAGCTTGTATTCGGACAGCCCCATAATAATAATGTCCATACAGGCAGAACCACGTAGGACACCTAATGCCGGCAGCTCTCACACATGCATGATATTAGGTTCCCTGCAGCCTTCTCATCTCATTTTATAGTGTCTCTGGCTTTATAGATTGGTAAAACTCTTTTCACATGTTACATGTTAGCATGTATCACTCATTATGTTATATGTAAATGTGAAAGGTCTCCCGTGCTGTGTCTCAATTCAGACCCTTGTCTTGCGGCCTCCGGCCTCACTAATACCTGATTATTGGGTATTCTCCCAATTCTCCACCTGTGACTGGGTCAGTCCCGCAGTAGGAGTTTGCATATATTTATGGTAATTTTTTTTATAATGCTCTCCTTTCATGTTGCTAAAAAATAGATATATTCAGTTATTTTTTTGTTTATATCTACTTTTGGGATAACCTTTTTTTCACCTTTTACACCTCACTGGGGTCTTTTTTTTCAGGGAGCTGAATAGTTAATCTACCCGGTAACGCAACACTCCCATGAACTCTTAAGTTATGTTCAGACAGTGTTTTTGATCCGTTTTTGCAGTAAAACCAATCAATTTCCGAGGTTCCCCAAAAAGTCAATGTGTTTTCAAGGTTTGGTGTTCAGACATGCCATTTTTAAGTGGTCCGAAAATAACCAAGATAAAGAATGAGCATGTCAATTATTATTGATCCACTTTCCTGATCTGCTTTTTTTTCAGTGAAACCAGTGTCTATGGGTTTAAATGCACCAGCCAAAAACACAGAAATTGGATGATGCGTTTCTGATATGGTTTTTTTTGTAAAGCAGATCCAGCTTTGCAGCTGAAAAAGATAAAAGCGAATCACAAAAAAAGGATCAAAAGCTATATACATAGCCTTACACAGGTGCATCTCAATAACTTAGAATATCATCAAAAAGATAATTTTTCAGTAATTCAATAGAAAAAGAGAAACTCATATATTATATAGAGTCATCACAGTGATCTATTTCAAGTGTTTGTTTTTTTTTGGTAATGTTGATGATTATGGCTTACAGACAATGAAAACCTAAACGTCGCTATATCAGAAAATTAGAATAATTAACACAAAACACCTGCAAAGGCTTACTAAGCATTTAAAATGGTTCCTTAGTCTGGTTCAGTAGGTTACACAATTTTGGGGAATGTGTAGCCTCCATAAGCTGCATTTATTTCAAATTAAAAAACTAAAGTAAAATCGGGGTCCAATTGTGTTGAGGGGTGGGGGGGGGGGTGCTAAACTGGCCGTACACTTAATTCAACTAGATGCCTCCCCTTAAAGCGTTGGAGGGGAACCTTTTTCTGCTGGGGGCCATTTGGAAGTTTCTACCATCCATCGGGGGACACACAAAATGATCAACTTGAAAATTAACCAACTACATTTGGTTAAACAATCAACTCACCCTACTGTGGTGGCTGGAGCTGCTTCTCTTTGCCTCAACTGATATTAGGTGGTGATAATCATGCTGCTTTACAACTGCTTTTCCAGGTTTGCTAGGGCTACAGACATCACAGGAGAGACCGCGGGCATATACGTCACTGGGGAGGCTGAGACTGGGGCATAGAGATAACTGGAGAGCTGGATTTAAAGGGCAGACAGTCAGCAAAACGTGTCTGTCAACCCAAGTACTGTAGTCCCCAGGAATCTGTCTGAGGGACTCAGAAAAGGTCATCGAGGGCTGAATGCTTACCCGGGGCCTGAGGATCCCCACCCCTGCCTTAAAGTGAACCTGTCACCCCAAATAAAGCTTCTAACCTATTAATACCTATCCCTGGAGCCTTACAATATATTCTAACACATCCCTGTCTCACCTTTTGTAGTAATCTACAAGTACAATTATGTAGTTTGCAAACTTATGAAAATCTTGTCAGAGGGGCTTTCCTCCAAGGCATTTTGACCGGTAGGCGGGTCCCCTGTGCCGTGCTACCCCTGCCTCGTTGCTCTAATACGCCCTAATGGGCGTCATTGTACAAATGCAGAGTGCGGGTACGATTTCAATATCTTGCTCGCAACGTCACCGCTGCGTTAGCGGTTATGGGACGCGTCACTTCCGGTTGCGGGTCTAACAGGCAGACTTCACGCATGCGCAGATTGCATGCTGAAGTCTGCCTGTGTGCGACCGGAAGTGACACGGCGATCCCGGCGTTACATACACTGAATTGACTTATGGTATATATGTAATAGTGTAAGAGGGGACTTATAAAGCCAAATAAAATGCATAATTCAGTGTGAGACACCACTCAGCCCCTGATTTAGGATAAAATGAGTGCAGAGGACACATTACCCACCTAGCTGTGCCATCATAAATGTAGCAAAAGTATAGGACCACACTGCCAGTGCCCCGACGCACGTTTCACCTAAGCTTTATTGCTATAGGAGAACATAGTCGCTAAAAAAATTGTACCTATAATCTTCTAATAGCTGCCTTATTTTGTAGAAAATTATGTTTAAAGCGAACCTTTCGCCCTGAAAATGCAGTCCAGTCTGCAGGCATCATGTCATAGAGCAAGGGGGGCAGAGCAGAATGATGTATAGTTTTGTGATAAAGCTTCAGTGTATGTCTCTGATTTTGGGTCCACTCTGTGTTCCAATCACTGACTGAACGTTGCTCTCCTTGTGTACCTGTAATGGCAGTTAGCCACTGATGGGACCGCCCCCTGGACTACAAATCCCAGAGGATTAAATAATCAACACCCAGGTTACACTGACTCTTGTCTCTCAAAACCATATGTCAAGGCTCAGCTTCCCCTGCTTTATAACTTGCTGCCTGCAGATTGGACTTTATTTTCATGCTGACTGGTTCCCTTTAATAGAGTATGCTTATTAACATGCTGGGTGCAGACAGTGGTCAGTTTAAATAAGCCACCACCGTCAGTTAGCAGTAAGGGGGCGAGAATATGTAAAACCAATGGGCACGTACTGTGAGGAGGAGGCTCAGTGTACCGTTCCTGCCACTGATTTTGTATGTCCGCGCCTCCCTCAGTGGTGATAGACTGTGCTGACTTGCATTGAGTGACCACTGCCTGCACCAAGAAAACTAGAACATTTTATTCCACGTCAATTCCTGCACAACAGAGACAGTTGTTGGATAACGAAGTGTGAGTTTTATTAGCATTTCAACCGCCTACAAGATTGTGTGATCACTTTATACTGTCAGTTTAGACTGAGAGTCCCTTTACAGGGAACCTGTCACCACGATTTATCCCCCCTCCCCAAACTATTATGTACATGTAGCTCATTCC
The DNA here is from genome assembly GCA_033576535.1 of Allobates femoralis. Taxonomy (NCBI): domain Eukaryota; kingdom Metazoa; phylum Chordata; class Amphibia; order Anura; family Aromobatidae; genus Allobates; species Allobates femoralis. Next base: position 48,552,237 of record JARQOC010000011.1, read on the forward strand.
AAGACAAATCCAGCAGTACTGTTACATGTCTATTCTGTTCTTCCATCACTGAGAAATGAGCATTTGAATTAATATGCACTTGAGGCTGAGGGACTATGATAGATATGAGGAATCTGTCACTCCAGCTCTATTTTTCCCCCTGGACCACCGAGGAGACGATCCTGGGTGTGGGGAATAGAGCTGAAGTGACTGAGACTCTTCAGCCTCATTTGCATATAATTTTAGATGCTGATTTCTCAGTAATGGAGGAACGCACTGGCCATGAAGAAGTGTTGTTTGTTATCTTTGAAATAGCTACATGCACATATAAATAGTTGGGTGTGTGAAGTTCTGATGTAATATTACCTATGTAGATGTACAAACTCTTCTGCTTATAAAATCCATGCTTTGATCTGCAGAGCTTACATGTCTGTATCCAAAGGATTGGATAGTTCTAGAGACAGTCGGTCGGGATTGTGTTATATGTACTAGATTCTTTAGAGGTACCGTAATTGGAATCTGTGTGATGTGTGTGAATTTTTCCAAGCAGATTTTGTACATATTACAGGGTGCTCGGGATGTTATTACTAATACAAATGAAGAACAAACCCTTTTGCATTGCTGCCCTTACACGATCTGGCGGGCTGAAGCTTGTGCAGATGGACCCATTACTTGGGCACAATCTAGTTTATCCTATTGGCATTTCTAGGATCCGAGGACATAAGGGCACCCGTAAAGTCAGATACATTAGACCGCAGCAGCACTTTACTTAGTTATGTGGCTCTCAGAGGGCTTTGTCATGTTTCCTATCATTTTTCATTTTACCTGCATCTTGGCTGTTAAGAATGGGCGCCCAAATATAGCTCCATAAAATGCTTAGATTGTAGACTTTTAAAACTCTTGTGTGTTTAGGTTCGATATATTTTGACACACGAGGCGTCCGGCGGACCTGTGAAGATTGAATTAATGAAACAAAAATAATATCTGGTCCACACGTGCTGGGCCTATAGGGGCAGGAGTCCGATCAATACAAGCCGTTATCACCACGTTGACAATAATCTCCGCTCCTATTGTTTCCGGAGTGGTCACTGTAACGTTGCTGCGGAAATTCTGGTTACATTTTTTTATGTGATATGATTATTTTTTTAATTATTATTAGTTATTATTAACCATTACCATTCCCAAGTAAGTCTAAGGCCTTTTTCAGTGCTTTTTTTCCCCCACGTTTTTCATTGTTACTGATATTTGTCTTTGGGATTGACACACGTTAATATCGTGTGCACGATCGCTGCTGTACATGACGTTGCAGCGATATTGATGTGTATGACGGCGCATCAACCAGTGATAAATCGCTGGTTGATGGTCGCCAGGTTTTAGAACCTGCTCTAAAACCTGGCGATGGTCGCCCGGTGGACACACAACATTACAATGCGTGACACCGGGAGCGAGAAGCCAGCTCTCAGCGCCTCTAGGCAAGCGGTGGGAGCTGGTATCCATGGTAAACAGTGGGTAACTAAGCGCAACACGGCGCTTAGTTACTCGCTTGTTCACATGGTTACCAGCGATCTCGCTGGTACTGATTGCTGGTGAGTCTGTCTGCCTGTGTGACAGCTCACCAGCAATGAGATCACTGGCGACATTGATGTGTGTGATGTCCCCATTAGAAGCCGGCAGTTTTTTTATCCAAAGCCACTTTGCTGGCGCTTTTGCCATCATTTTAGCAGTGACTCTACACTTGTGGTGTTGTGTATGATCTATTATATAATCACGAATGGATTTCGCGCAACCTTTTGAGTCCACACTCGCTGCGATTCAGCGTGGTCATGTGGATACGAACGAAGCATTGGCCGCGCAGCGGCCATTGCGAGCAGCTCTAAGGCGACTCGCTATGCCCGCGCAGCGGGCATGGCGAGTCGCCTTAGCAGCGCGAAGCATTGGCCGCGAAGCGGCCATTGCGAGTCAGAGACTCGCTCTGCTAGAATCCCGATGCATTGTGCATCGGGCACCCATCTAGTTTAAACAATAACTAGTGATTGGTTTCCTAGAAAAGCCACCTGAAGGATTTAACCACTTCACTTTCTGAACCCTGAAGTAGTTAAAGTAACAAATGGCTGAATATATGCACAACCATGTCGTTTTATGTTGCTGTGCATTATATTTAGTTTTTACTATGGTTTCACAATGCTTTTTCAGGTGGACTCCAAGTGGAAAACGCCTGAAAAGGATGACGTGTGCACATACACTTACCCTCCTTCCACGTGCTTAGGAAAACCAGTGACTTATGGGTGGTATAAAATAACGGACGTAACGCTTATGAATGACAAATGGCGCATGACATAAATAAAAAATCTTGTGGACTCCTGTGTGAATATTACACAGTAATATAGTTGTGCTCAATGCTTTTCATGGTTACGGGACCAAAGTTGTCATTTAGCCCAAGCCTAAAGGCCGCCATACAGATTAGCGTAAAGTCACCCAACCCTACCAATGTTGGTGTGATTGAGTGACCATCCAGTATTTGAGGATCTCCTGAATGAATCTCCATTGACAGATGATGTTGGAGGGTGAAGGATTTGGCCTTTTTGATTTCAACCCTTAATCCTTTTGCGTTCCTTGGAAATAAACCTCCGCCAAAGAAGTCTGACAGCAGCGCTTGGGGTAGTATGTTGGCCAAACAATTGTTCATTTTACAGCTGAACATTTTGTATGGGGGGCTTAGGTATTCACTTAACATAGAAACCCATTCACAAAGCTTAATTAGCTTCAGACAGAATCTCAATGGTTATAACTCTCTAAAGTGCAAACTTCCCACTTGACTGAAATCTGTCGCCAGGTTTTTGCGATCTCATTTGAGAGCAGCATGATACAGGGGCAGAGACTGTGATTCCAGCAATGTGTGACTTTCTGGGCTAATTGCTGCACTTTTGATAAAATCGCTGATTTATCTGATTCAGATATAGCTGTTCTCTGAATGCCGAGCTCAGTATAACTCCACCCACACCTCTGATTGGCAGATTTCTGTGTATACTGTCCAAAGGCAGAAAGCTGACAATCGTTTCTATGGGCGGGGTTATACAGAGCTCATGAATATGAAGGATGACCTGGCAGCAGGTTTACTAGTCTTCTAGTGATAGAATCCCGTTTTTTCGGAAGGAGATTATCAAAGCTCCACAAGCAGCTCAGTAAGTGAGGCGTCGCTGGAATCGGGGGGTCCAGTAAGTGAGGCGTCGCTGGAGTTGGGGTCCAGTAAGTGAGGCGTCGCTGGAGTCGGGGGTCCAGTAAGTGAGGCGTCGCTAGAGTCGAGGGGGTCCAGTAAGTGAAGCGTCGCTGGAGTCGGGGGGTCCAGTAAGTGAGGCGTCGCTGGAGTCGAGGGGTCAAGTAAGTCGGAGGGTCCAGTAAGTGAGGCGTCGCTAGAGTCGAGGGGGTCCAGTAAGTGAAGCGTCGCTGGAGTCGGGGGGTCCAGTAAGTGAGGCGTCGCTGGAGTCGAGGGGTCAAGTAAGTCGGAGGGTCCAGTAAGTGAGGCGTCGCTGGAATCGGGGGGGTCCAGTAAGTGAGGCGTCGCTGGAGTCGGGGGTCCAGTAAGTGAGGCGTCGCTGGAGTCGGGGGTCCAGTAAGTGAGGCGTCGCTGGATTAGGGGGACCAGTAAGTGAGGCGTCGCTGGAGTCGGGGGTCCAGTAAGTGAGGCGTCGCTGGAGGCGGGGGGGTCCAGTAAGTGAGGCGTCGCTGGAGTCGGGGGGGTCCAGTAAGTGAGGCGTCGCTGGAGTCGGGGGGGGGTCCAGTAAGTGAGGCGTCGCTGGCGTCGGGGGTCTCTGTTTCTACGTTATTTTGCTCTCAAATTAGGTTTCAAAATTGTGGTGACAGATTCCCTATAAAAGTATGGCTTCTGGAGAGAATACCTTCTAATGCGCTCTCCCATTCCACTGTTTGCCTCCTGATCTGGTGGTGAAATTCTGGAGCATAAATTAAAAAAAACTGCCCCCCTAGGCGAGACTACTCTGAACTTACTCATTACATTTTCACATTGTTCATATTTAGAAATTCACCTGCAGATTGTCCAAACTATAAATGACGACATTACATTAAATTAATCCAGACCCAGCCATTGTTTCTAGACTGACCGGCCTTTAAGTTTAAATTCCCCATAGGATAGTCCTCAGTCCGTACTGTCAGCCGCTTTCTTCTTCCCACAGACAATACTTGAACATTATCCTGAGCAGAGCTCTGCCGCAGCAGAAGCAATGACTTCTCTGACCACTAGTAACCTGGCCACTGCAGGGGGGTGTGACGTAATTGCTTCTAGCCTGGTGAAAGCCGGGGGAGCGGGAAGCGCCGTGCAGGGTAGAATATACACTCGCATCTCAATAAATAAGTTCATCAAAAAGTTAATTTATTTCAGTAATTCAATACAAAAAGTGAAAGACATATATTATGTTATTTAGAGCCACTACAAACAGTGATCTATTTCAAGTGTTCTGTTAATGTTGATGATTATGGGTTACAGCAAGTGAAAACCCAAAGGTCATTATCTCAGAAAATTAAAGTAGGGAGGATGAAGGGTTACAAACCACAGTGCCGTATTCCATGAGACATCAAAGGGTGAATATAATATTTTATTAGTGAATGCATTTCAGGGCTCCCAGAAATGCCCTGAAACATGGCAATATAACATGGATTTGTCCTATAGAAAGGGCCTGGGAGCCCTGAAACGTGCTGACTAATAAATCAATGTTATATTCACCCTTTGATGTCTGGTGGAATATGGCAGCGCGTTGCTTAACCCTTCATCCTCCCTAGTCTATATGCCCCACGCTGGGGACTGCAGCAGCTGTGATCTGCTTTTGCAGTGGATGTGACTCTTGCACTGTGTGCACATAGCCTTAAACTAAAAAATAAAATTGCCTGAGTTTGTACGTTCAGCTTATTACCAGCGTACTTGTAATGGGAAACTCCTCTACACAGATGCTTTCATTTCCAGACTTTAACAAAGACGAAGGTGAGGTTTTCCCCGCACACCAGACTTGTGTAGAAGGCGTTCTGCAGGCTCTGATAAATATAATGAGGATTTAAGTCCCTTGTATCTGGATGCCTTCATGAAAGAGGGGCTCAATTTGAAGAAGGTTAAAAATGAGTAATCAATGGTTGTATCCCCGGGGAGAGGAGATGATTGAGGGGCAGTATGGAAGCAAGCTGTACAATGAAATAGCTGAACTTTTCCTCCCATGTTGTACCAAGGTTTATTTATCTAGGAGTTTGCACTGCATCATTTTGTAGACAAGACTAAAATACACCTACGCGTTTCATACACTGGTCAGGATGTTTAATTTACATGTGCTGGAAACTTCACCTGAAAATAGTCACTACATTGGCTACCCGTACACTATAGAATCCAATTGAAATTTCTCGTTGTCACCCACAAAGCTATTCATGGTGCGGCACCTCCTTACCTCTCTACCGTCATCTCTGTCTACCACCCCACCCATCCCCTTCGCTCTGAACGTGACCTCAGACTAACATCAGCATTAATCCGAACCTCCCACTCCCGACTCCAAGACTTCTCTCGAGCTGCACCAAACCTCTGGAATGCTCTACCCCAAGAAATTAGGACCATCCACAACTTGCATAGCTTCAGACTCTCCCTAAAAACGCACCTCTTCATGGCGGCCTATCCTTCTCCCTAACAGTAGTCATTTAGACATAAGATATTCATTGTTATAAGCCCCTGTACTTTGTGTTCCCATCCCGTCTTAGATTGTAAGCTCCTTTGAGCAGGGTCACCTTTATTTTTTGCCTTTTTATTGTATTTTCTACATTGATTCTATGTTTATGGTATGTAACTACTGTTCTGCATTACCTTTCTGTACCGTATATTTTTCTTATATGTACCATTGTACTGTAAAGCACTGCAGAATATGTTGGCGCTATTCAAATTTTTATTATTATAAAGGGAAGAAGTGTGTGGCCCTGAGTATTAGCACTCGCCTTGCAGCATGTGATTATGTAACAAATGCAAAAATGCCTCCTAGCAGGGGCAGCTGCTCCAGTGCAATAAAAAGGATTCCTTCCAGTAGGTCCCAACAGAAGCAAATAGTATTTGCACTGGTTTTAGCGCTGGTCCAAACTCGTGAGGGCTGTGGGTAGAACATAGTTTTCCTTGGCGGATTTGATATAAAACAAACGTTTTTAATATACTTGAGTACATAAAAAGATGTAGTCTGGGGAACTAGCCATCTACCTTATGGAGAGGAGTTTCCCTGCAGCCATAAGGAGACCGATAAGTTGATAAGGACGCTTATAGCCATATAAATTGAAGTGTACAAGTACAACGCATTTCAGCTATAATAGTCTTCATCAGGTACATATAAATTTCACTAAGGCCCCTTTCACATCTGCGTTTATGTGTAATTTGCGGCATCTGTCGCTTCTGCCGCGTAACGGCCGACTTGCGGCACTGATCTGGCTAACCCTATTTATTCTCTATGGAGCTTGCGGTCGGGTGTGGTATTGCCGAATCCAACACTTGAGGGGTTTGCGGCACCGAAAAAAAAACCCGCTGCTAGCAGCATTTCTTTTTTTTTTTTTGGACAGCCGCAAGTGCTGAACCGCTAGATTTGGCAATGCCGCACTTGCCGTACTCGACTTCAAGCTCCATAGAGAATGAATGGGGCTCTTGGGATCTGTGCCACAAGTGTGCCGTTACGCGACAGTTGCGGTGACATCTGCCGGGAATTACACCTTATCGCAGATGTGAAGGGATCTTAACCAATAGTTCATGCAGCGCCTCGTTCTTGTTCGTTTTTCCACGGAGTAAACTGACATGCGGCACAGTTTTCAGACCTGTAGTATGTCAATTTATGCGTGCGGAGACACTACTGTTCTTGGTGGGAGACCACAGCAAAAATACGCTACACCCAGAATCCGGTCATGGGCACTAACAGCGCTTTCTCCAGCAGAGAACACTAGAGTCTCCGCAAGAGGGTTGACTATGCGTCTAGAGTGCAGTATCTCTGTATCGTGGGAACTTAGCCTTAGAAGGGGCCAGGGGACCTAATTAAAAGCACAACTGCAGCGGTGAAAAAACAAATGCTGGAGTGGTGCTATAAGGTACATTTACACTGATAGATCATGGGTGAACGGGTGGACTTTGATGTAGGCAAAAGTCATTGCGAATGCAAGCTTATTGTGAATGCTGTGTAACCTCTGTACAGAATTCTAGTATTAGGCCTAGTGCTCAGTGTACTTTTAGGATTTCTGAATTTCTGTTTTTGAGATATAAAAAACTTGACGGAGGGGGGAGGGGTAATCAAAACACATTTATAATCTTTCAGCAAAATGACTGTTCAAACCAAGCAGAAGACCTGTAGGGGTCACAGCCTTTATAGAAATCTCATCTTTAGATAGATGAATAATAAATAAATGTGCAGGTGCACAAAGTTCCTGGGCCACTCTTAGGGTACACTGAGCACCTCCTAAGCATTTTTGAATAAAGGGTAATTTTTCATAAAGGTAGCAACAGATTTGAAAACCAAAAGTATAACTTTTATTGGAGCTATGTCTCCTCAAAGGTGCTCTGCTTGTGTAAGGAAGTAGGTTTGCAGTTGCAAGTTGTCATGTAACGTGAATTGTGTCCTGCATCTTTGTAAATAATGTCGAACAGGATGTTTACCAATGTTGTTGTGTGGTTTCCAGACTATAGGGTAAAAGGTAGTTAAGTGTTGGGCCTAGCCCACATTGGGAGGGGGTTAGCATCTAGGGGGCAGACTGTTTCCTGTAATGCTTCAGATAGGGCCCAGCATGTGGCTAGAGTAGACCTATGGTTTGAGAGTTCATCAAGGTCACATGCAGTGGGTGACCTGTGGCAAGAAAATGAAAGAGAAGATCGAGGTGAGATAGTGTGGACTGAGACACCGAAAGTGAGACAATGCTGAGGCTACAAACCGACCTTCCAACAAATTTGGCTCCAGGTAGAAGAGGCCGGAGGACGTGACTTAAGAGACAAGGCCCCAATCCTAAAAGGGTCAAGACAGTCTGTTACATGAATAGAGTCGGCTTACCTGGGCATATTGTCTCCAAGCATCTGTAAGAATTACATTGAAGAAAGAGGCACTCACCCGGTGATAGTTGTTCCTCAATGGACGACTTTAAACAGCATTGTGGTACAGGGTGCTAGGGAGGGGGTGTTATCGCTATCTTGTGCATAGAGTTGATATCGAAGGACTGATAAGTAAAGTTTTATTGTTTAAAATGAACTTGTGGTCTTGTCAGTGTGAATCATCATCCTGCCATGGGCAACTGAAATCATCAGCACAATGCGGCCTGCACGGGCGTACGAGCCACAGAACATAGGTCCACACACCCAGCCAGCAACATGAATTTCATGCAGCATACCCAGGTGTCTGGAGTCAATCCCTCACCTGTGACTACTTCCTTGCACCCCTCTACCCTTGGTTTGATCAGTCACTTTAATGCCCCTCTTGAATATCTTCCAATGTTTTCTGACTGACTTACTGAACTTGCGTCAACTGGGAGATAAGAACTTATCTCCCCCCCTGAGCTGCCGGCATTCTGCCATTGGGGGATTCATGGAGTGGTGATAATTACTGCTAACTATACTCTGAGCGGCGGAGTCACAGTGCAGCACTTTGACAGCTTGCGCTGCACAGTGATCTGTCAATCAACTCTTGATGCGTAGTTACTGTAATGTGAGTTTCAGCTGTATGTCCATGGTCTCCCCCATGACTAAAAGCTTGATGGCCCCCAGGAGGAAATGAGCTAAGGCCAACCGGTAATATTGTAATACAACATACTGGGTTCCCTTTAAACAATAGGTCATTTTCTGATGACACATTCCCTTTAAGACAAAGTTGCACACCAATAAACACATTTATTGAACGACGTTGAAGAGTGAAGGATGACCTGATTTCAGTATGTCACAGTCACGTATTATCACATGAATCTCTACATGCTAAACTCATCACACTTGTTCCGCTCTCCGTTATTACAGCTCAGCAGGTGGCAGATATATTATATTCTGGTACGATATTACATATTTACACTGTTACTATATTGAAGCGTTTTTTGCATTTTTACAATTCAAGTCTCATTTCTTTAATATTTTGCAGGTTGTGCACTTAAAGGTCGTAACTCCCAAAGGCATCGTAGAAAAAAGCTGCCAGGGGCCTCGAATGTCAACAGGACCAGATATTTACCATTTCATTATGGGATCTGAAGGTACGGCCGGGTATTGTTTTTATTGGAGGAGCAGATTAATGTACGCAGCGCCTGAAGCACACTCCTACATTGTAATATCAGAAAAGGTCAAAAGTCCAAGAACAAAAGCTTTAAAATTCACTTCTGCCTGTAGATTCGCCTCCTTCCCTTGTGCGCAGCACTTGCTATTTAGGAGCAGAAGAGGCATTTTTTAAACGAGGTTTTTAGCATTATTGTCAGTGAATGTTTTTCTTTGCCGTCTACAGTAAAAATGACTTGTACGTGCGCCATTGTCTCCTGCTTCCACCTCGCCTTTTTGCAGCCAGTGATTCAGGGGAGGCATATTTGGATAAAGTCAATGTAATGTTCCACTGTTTTCACCTGTGCTTCCCCCGAGGAGAGCGAGGAGGATGATGGCAGACGGAGAGGCATTCTTCATGTGAATGATGATTGTGCTGTGACTGAACACTGCCACGTATATGGGAGATTTGTTTTTAACAATGTTGAAAAAGCAAGACCTATATGAGGACTGTAAAAAAAAATAAAAAATAGAACTGCGAGAAGAGCGTTCATTTAATAAAGTGGTACAAAGGAAGCAAATGTTGCACCGTAGTCGCAACTCCTTTATGTATGTACTTGTATTTTCAGGGTGTGATCATATTTAGTCTAAGGAGCAAAGTTTCTCCTTCTGGACAATGCACAGGTGGTGTAAGGCTGCCTTCACATTAGCGTTTGTGTCTGCATGCTGATGGCATGCAGACACAAACGCAGTCAAAAGCATGTTATTTTGATGTGTCCGCAGCGGAGAATGTCCGCCTGCAGACACATCACTGTGCAGTCCGGCCAGCCAATCAGCAGTGTCCAGGGGTGGGCCGGAGGCGGAGATCAGCGCCGGAGATCTCCTCCTCCCCGCCGCCGGTAAGCTCCGGGACGTGTCGGCGGGGAGAAGCAGCTGATTTGACAGCTGTTTGAATCTTCCGCTCCGACACCAAGAGGAGATGTCGGCGCAGGAAGATTCAAACAGCTGTCACATCAGCTGCTTCTCCCCGCCGACACCGCTAGCAGATTACCGGCGGCGGGGAGGAGGAGATCAGCAGAGGCTCAGCTGATCTCCCGGTGGCCGTCGGTGATCTACTGTGACATCACTGGCGGCCACTGGGAGAGATTTCAATGGGTCCGCAGCGTTCTCCTGCGCTGTCAAGCGCAGAACACTGCGGACCCATTGACACCAATGCATTTTTTTGTGCGCTTGGGGACGCTTGCTGTTTTTCCAAGGTCCCCGAGCGCACAAAAAATGCAA